>VZTE01001604.1:436287-481137 GCA_013397775.1 Eulacestoma nigropectus | reverse complement strand
CATGTGATGGCCTATGATTGCAGTACGAATATACTGCGGAATTGTCATGGGAGAGATTTCACTTCATTAGATAATTTCCGGGCGGACTACTGAGTTTATGAAGAAATGTCCACGGCATCAGCAGAGGAGGGAACCTTTTTTCCCTAAGCATAAGAAAGAGACTTTTAAAGACTGTAACGCTGACCAAAATTGTTACCTTTTGTGCGAAGTGGTAAAAAAAGAGGAGCGTGCTGGAGGGAGAAAGGGGGGTGGAGAGTTTTTTGCTTGGGGAGTGCTGGAGAGAAGAGGGTTTTGCTTTAACTTCTTTTTTTGTTACTTTTAACTCTGTTAGTAATAAACTTCCTTATATTCTTTAAAGTTTTAGGCCTGCTTTGCATTTCTTCTAATCCTTATCTCACAAAGTGAAATACATGTGATCAAACCACTACAATATGTTTGTGATGGCAGGTGCAATGTTCTGCATTACAAGTGTGTGCCAAAACCATGGAGTTTTAATTCCAACTGTTTTCATCCAATCAGGGTTGAGGAACAAGCATTGAGTCATCCTTAACCCTGGTTTTGCTTGTTGTGCTTTTGTTTTCACCTGAATCAAGTGCAATTTTTTTGTATGTGCATAGGAGTGGGTTTGGTTTTTTTGTTTTATTGTGTATGTGTATTTTCTTGGTTTTTTTTTTCTTTTTTTTTGTCCTCAACGTAGTCATGGAACTTGGTGGTTTTTGCTCGAGGTGATTTTTCTTGAGGTCTTGAAATTTGTTATTCAAAACTGAATTTGAGTGTTGACAGAAGAAGCCCACATGCTTGAAACTGAATTGGTTGTGGGTGAGAAATGTTTCTGACTAGAGTACTTTCCACATTTGTAATCCTAACAAGAAGGGAAACTGAGGCACTTGGTAAGAAGTCCATTATTTTTTGTATATATGTAGCTAGATGCGTAAGTGCATGGATACAGAATTCATTTTATTAAATCAGGAGATTTACCTGTAGCTTGTTGATAGATAAAAATTTTAAACCTTTTTTTTTTTTGAAACTGATAGTGGATATTTATGTCTGATATTTACAAAGGTGTAAGCTTCCTTGTAATGAAGTGTAGGTACAAAAAAATTTACATTAAAAATAGTTGCTAGTATATGTATATCCATATATCTGATGGGGGCGAAAAGACAGATGGTTGATTTTACGTATGTTGAGTCTTACTTTATTTGCTCAACCCTCAGACACGGCAAGAGTGGACAAGAGCTTGGTCAGAATGTGGGTTGTGTTAGACTTTTTTCCCCTCTTCTGCACAAGACTTAACTTTCCATGAGCTTCATGAACATCATTAACTTTTCCCATTATTTTGTGCTACTGCTACTGCTAAACGTCAATACACACCTGCAGCAGAGGTCAGAATTTTCTCACAAGTTCTGCTTTATGAGTTGAATTCATCACCCAGGTGCATTAATAAGTCTCTTGCATTGCGGCTGGCAAGTTTCAGTAGGAAAGATGTACTATAACACTAATTTATAAATTATCAAAGATAATATTTATTTTTTTTCCCAGTGACATTGATCAAATCACGGAAAAGTAATTCAGCATGAAAAGAATTTTCAGTCTTCAACCTGTGATCCTATGTAACTGCCTGATATAGAAAGTCTATTTTCTTGGTTTGTATTCCAGTGCTGAAAATGCCAAAGTATTAATCAAACTTCCGTGTATCATATAGTCTCTGCTGAATCATACTCTTTATAAATGTCAGTTTAGAATTAAAATTTGTCTTGTGAAAACAAGTAAAGCTCTACAGTAAAGAAATCTATTGTCAAAGGACATTCAGGGTAAACGTTCTTCAAAGTATCAGCTGCAGTGAGAGGTTTATTTTCTTGTAAGACAAGCTCTACAAAATTTGTTACTTATCAAACACTGCAAATAACTGTTTCAACAATTAATGACTCTGTGTTAATAGTTCTTTAGACCTTGAAAAGACAAAATTGAAGCCTAATGTATCTAGAAGCTAGTGAAAAAAAACGTGTCCAATCTTTGGTAAAATTCAATAACAGCAAAAAAAAATTGTGGGGTATGTTTTCATAAAATAACTCCGCTTATATATTCTTTGGCCATCTATATGCTTTTCCTGAGGAAAATTTGACTGAAGCTTGTTTTTAATGAACAGAAAACTACTTGGCTGTTAAGCAACAAAAGCTGAATTATTCTTGATGTTTGTAAAGACAAAAGTCCTTTTGCTGCTGAGCAGATAAACCCACTTTTCCATCATAGATTTAAATGGAAAATTTTAACTCATCTCAGTTACTTTTAATGCATGAAATAACACTAGATATCAATCATGTCATGTAATGAATCACAACTATGAAAAATTTATATGTAGATGTTACTTCTACTTCCTTCTAAGCTTGCTTACAGCTTCTATGTGCCTGTAGACTCTCTCCTGTGTCAATTCTCTCATTAATGTGACTTTATCACTTAGTAAAAATCTTAAAGATGTCAGTCTCCACTCATCACTGTGCTTGATGCCTGCACTAAGCCCTGTTTTCCCTCTCTGTCCTGTTTGCAAGGTCCTTTCAGGAGGAATTCCTGTAAGTGCTACGCAAACACAAGGCGATGCTGTTCTCATGTGGGGTCTCTGTGTGTTACATAGTGGAAGTAGCCGGCTAATTCCTGTAGGTGATTGCCATGATTCTTGGCTTGTGTTTTTACTTGCATCTCTTTGTTTGTATTCTGGGGACTCCTGACCTAAAATTAAGTTGTCACAAGTTTGTATTTTCCGTATCTTACTCCTGTGTAATATTTGGTTTTCTGGAAAATTTTCTGTCACATGCAAGTCAGAATTACCAACAATCCAAATATGCCTGCAGATTTGAAGTCCTCTGCTTCATATTTCTTCAAATACTTGTTTCTCAGATTAATATTTTAAGACAAGTGATAAAATTCAGACACCATTTAAAAATATTTTTTTCCTAAAATGATACCTCATATCGTAAGTAGCTTAGACTTTCCCAAAATCAGAAATATATGTGTGTGTAGAATAGTACAATAACTTACCTGTAAAGGAGGTAACACTTTTACAGCTTTTTGAGTATGCCTGTGTCACTGAAGGAATGCAACTGAGACTGGATACTCTTTCTTTAGGGGAGAAAATGGTACACATAAGAAGGCCATTTTTGAGACCTGTGTTTTGAAGTCCACAGAAATGTACTAATTCAAGACCACTGGGGCATGGTGTTCCATATTTGACATTTCAGAAAAGTTTTGATAACTCTTAAAGGTCAGTTAAATAACAGAGTCTTAACAGAATGTCTTATTCAATGGTTTGAGTCCTGGATGGGACATCTAGGTAGGTCCTAATTTAATGGAAGTAGCAAAAGGGGTTCAGAAGAAACCAAAGAGAGTTTTGTAGCCTTTGTGGAAGCGATGGAGAGCAGCAGAATATTACAATGGTTCACCTTGAGGTTTGTCTGGATTCATCCAAACCAAGTGTCAAAGCAAAGCTTACAGAGACATATTGTGTTCTAAAAATATGAACTGCTTGCAAGTTCTCTTGAATATGATTATCCATGCTAATATCTGTGTATAAACATACAACACGAATATGGATTTTTCAAGGGTAACTTCACTCTAGCCTTCACCTTAAGGCAGTGGTGATAGTCCCAAGTGTTTTTGATCACATCAAAATGATTAATCATTGCATACTAAGGAAGGTCTCAGTGAGGGAGAGTATGTCCTTTTGTCTTAAAATCAGAAAAAAATTATTGAATGCAAGCAATTATACTGAAAGTAAACTTTTGGTGATTCCAAATTAAATTTTTACAATGTCTGAGGAAGTTTATACATGAAGTTGTGCTTCTAAAATTTTATTATATTTTTTCCTTTTAACTTAACCATGACATACTCTCAAGTTTTTTTTAAGAGCTGTAAAGGAAAGCAAGACTGATTCCTTCAGAGAGCAGTTCAGATCACAGGCCAAGCACCTGAAACTCCTTTTGCAGGCTTTCCCTTCAGGCTAGATAAGTAGTCTCTTCTTGTTGAGTCTGTCTAAAACAGACAAATTTCTATGGGGAGGCTGATAATTCTTGTTGTTTCATGAGAGGTGTTCTGTATTCTAAATTAGTACGAAGTTGCAGAAATGCAGAAGTGCTTTTTTGTATGAAGGAAGCTTTGATGTTCTGATACGTTCTAGTTATGAAGTCCCACTGTGGTAAATATTCAGGTGTTGTTCATCTCACATTAAATTCGAAACATAAAAAATTAGTTGTTATACTGCCTTTTAAGTGAAAAGATAAAGTGAAAAAGAGAGTAGAGGTTATGTTCCTATCTATAGTTCTTTCTTGGTAGCTATATGTCAGCTACCACACTGTGCAACAAGGTCAATAACAAATACAATTCAGTTTAAGAAAAAAGAAGGGGAAGTGGTTGAGAGAAATTTAGTTTTCATCTGGTGGAAAGGCAAATGTAAACCAAAGCTTAAGTACTGTGATCTACATATTATAAGCTCTAAAGATTGCAGAAGTGTTCTGTTCATGGTCTACTTCTTGTTCCTTTGAAAGAACAAGTTTGTAGTTCTAGTGCACTGAACTCTGTTGGGTTACCTGAACCCATGGGAAAAGTTATTCTACAGTCTAATGTAATGTTTACCTACTTAATTTTTTGTTCTTGTGTAGAACTATTTATTAAGAATGTGTTTTGTAGTGTTTTTTCTTTTTTATTTTATGTGTATGCAGACACAGAATAAACAGTCCTGTTGGGGTGTGCTCTTACAGGGCATCCTCCTGGTTGCCCCAGAGACCCCCTCTTGTCAATCCGGACAGGGCTCTCCCCTGGATTGACGAATCAGAATCGGAGGGTGGCTCTCTGGGCAGTTCCCGAGTTTAAGCCTCGCGCCCCCCCCCAAAGCTAGCCATGCCTCTTCTTCCAGAACCCTCCAAGCCGCTCGGCACCCCATAGGTGCATGCTGACTGTCTCCCCCTTGTTATCACCCCGTTGGTTGGTTGTACCCTGGTTCCTCCCAGTTGCCCCCTTCCTATTGATTCTCGCCCTAAACTCCACCCGGTTTTCCTCACCTTAAAGCCCTCGGCACGGGTCCTCTCTGGGAGTTATCGCTTCCACCCGGATCCAGCTAATAAAACCTGCTGTGGTCCAAGGAAGGATACCCCTCCTCGTTCGTTCTTCATCTCCGGGGACTCTGGGCTTTCACCACCTCCTCCTCTGCCCTGAGGAGCGGCGTGCAGCTGCCCGCTTTCGCGAAGCCCCAGCAGCGGCGGCTGCAGAACCGAAAGGGCGGAACTCGTGGCTGCAGGCTGAATCCTGGGTCGACTGCCTAGCCCTGACAAAGGGGTCTGGGGGCAGCTAGCCCTGGTCGCAGATCCACAGTCCATCTCCTTCTCTCCTTCCCTCTACTGTAACCCATTGTTAGTAGTTTTCATGGGTTAAAATTACACTTAATCTCAAGTATTTTTGGAGAAATGGGTGTTCTTGGACACACAGCAGGCAGAGATGAGTAAGAGTATGCACAGCAGGGTTGTTTCTTTTCACACGGCTTGAAAGGATGGGTTTTGGGTTTTTTTATTTCTTTATTGTTTTAATTACGAGTGATGAAGTTATTAATGATGATTGATAATAAATTACTTATTAATGAAGTCTGGCCTCCCTGAAATTCTCCCCAAATTATGTGCAGTATAGGTCAGTAGTGCAGAGCTCACAGCTCTCAACGCGAGTCTGTACTCCAGCTGTCATTTAACTTTGCCTTTGCTCACCACAGAAGTTCACTTAAAACTTTTCAAAGGCAAATTTAAGAATTTAGAAAGTGTTTCTAAATTGAGTGCTTGAGTTGTCCGATGGTTCCTTCCCAGGAGCTTGGATAGTTTTGATAGTGCTGGGGAAGAGAGTCAAAACAAAAGAAACTTAGAATTTGTGATTTCCTTCAAAGTAATCTGGACTCTGTAATTTCTTGTAGTGGCTCACTTTGTCCAGCTTTTTAAGTTTTAAGAGACAGATTCTTTCTTTCAGTTGTGTTCATCTGGTGGAAGTTTCTCCATGCCCTTGCATGAGGCAAGAGGACTCTACCCACTTCCACATGACCTACAAGGGCTGTTCTTTGTGTGGCTTGTGTCTTCTTTAGTGTCTTGTAGTGGAATGGCTGAGGCTGGAAAGCATCTATAGAGATGGTCTAATTCAATCACAGTGCACAAAGCACAGTCAGCTACAGTAGACTTTTTCTCTTGGGTTTTGAGTATCTCCAAGGATGGAGACGACCTGGATGGGCAACGTGTTCCAATGAAAAAAGATTTTTGTTTCTTTGTTACTTTCCTCATATGCTTCAGTGAACTCTGAATTTTAAGATTAATTTTTTCCCTAGAAGAAGTTCTTTTCGTTTACTGATTAAACGTTTTCGTACTGATTAAAATCTGGCATAATTAAAAAAAATAAATCAAAATGCGAACTTAAAGAGGGCTGTCTCATATTTTCTTTTTCTGCAATGAAAGCATCATTCAGGCCAGTGCCTCACCTGGTGTAGTATCTGCTACTGCCTGGTTATGCTTGATACAGGCCCACTGTTGTACATCAGCTCTACTTTATGAGGCCACAGCTGGATGTGCACTCCTTTTAATTCTGACAAGGGGCTGGCATGAAGGAGGGAGATGGGACAACTTAAGCTGTAGCAGAAGTATTTCTGCAGCTGCATGGTGAACAAATTCCAAATCCTGATGAGGCTGAAAAAAAGGTTGTTTGGTTTTGGGTTTTTTTTAAGCTATATCGTATTTCTAACTGGTTTCACTGAGAAACAGAGCAGAAGCTTGTGCCAATTTGTTGTAACTGGTATAGCAGAAGTCCAGGCAGCCGCTTAGCAGCACATTATTTAATCCTGTTGATTGAAGCCTTGGATTATTTTTTAGTGGAAGACATCACCTCACCTTGATTTTTAGAAAACTTGTTTGCTTCCTCTCTGTAGTAGACAGTGAATGTAAAAGAGGTTGTTGAAATAGCTGTATAGATTTATTGCTTGCTTAAGAGAGTTTCAGGAAGGAGGATTTGTCTTACTGAACAGACGTCTGAGCCTCTCACAACAGTGTGAGCCACGTGCTCACAGCTTGTGTGAGGTCTAACACTGCTTAATATCGCATATGAGTAATTGGTAAAACACAGTGATTTAAATTATTGGTCAAAATAAATAGCTGCATGTTAGAAGTATAGCTGAGGATTCTTTACAGTTTCTGTGAGACGTACTTTTCTCTTACGCACGGCATCAAAAATTACTTCGTTGGGGAAATAGAAAGAGTATGACAGTCCAGTACTTGCTGCTGGACTGGTTCTTTAATATCAAACCTTCAAAAGTATGTACTGCAAAATTGTTACAGACTTCAAAAAGTCTTTAAGTAGATACCTAATTAAGAATAAGATGCCTGAGTACCTTATGGTAAAATACTTAATCCTGCACTGAGCTCTGGATTCTGAAGACTTTGCTGTGGAACCACTAAATTCCCACTGAAAGCATTTATATACCCCAATGTCTATTGGACTAGACTTTGGTCTTTTTACTGCAAATAAATCTGCACTATATTTGCATATAAAGGTCACTGCATAGTAGCTTTTGCTGCATAATGTCCTGGTTTTGGTTTAGCTTTTACTTATTCTACATTTGTAAACCAATTATAATAGCCATTTGCTTTTTAAACTGATGTCTTTAAGTACTTTGTCTTGGAATTCACACCATTCCTTAACACCTTACCACCTTTTCCATATGCCAGCTTACTTCCTAATCAAATTCAGAAGTTTGGTACAAGGTTAGAAGGGTTTGATTTGGCACTCTGGGTTTGGCTTACATGGGTGCAAATCACTTCAGCAAAAATTCATTGTGATTTGTCTTCCAGTCTTTATGTTGTCATGCATTTACTATTATTTTTTCTCAGATCTCTTAGAAGAGCTTGATCTCTTTTTTATCTGATTTTCATTAGATACAGTGCGAATACCTATTCAGCAATTTTCTTTTGAAAAATATCTTTCATTTAGAAAGATGTATTCTTTTTTTTAAGCATCATGCTTTTTATGTTCTATAGAGAACAGCTGTTGTTCTTTTGGTTTTGTTTTTGGTTTTTTTTTAAGCTTTCATATTTCTTTTAATTGAACTTTTTGCCGAGCTGTTCATTGGACAATGGAATTTATACCAATTCTTATAGCTGTTTTAGATGTTTGGTTTCTTAACACACAAGCTGTTTAGTGTGAGAAGTGAATATTTCTTTCTTGTGACACTTGAGGTTAATGGCCTCCAGCCTCTCAATTTCAAACAACAATTTTGTTTCTGAGTAACTGAAAGCTATTTTAAAACAATATATGCAGCAGAGAAACAACTAGATGTATTATTAAGGGTGCTGACCTATCATGTCCATAATTTAATGAAGTGTATAATTCTGTGTTTTTATCCAGAAAATCTTTCATAATGATTTTCTAGACCCCTTTTCAAATAGAGGTATTTTGGAGCTGGGTAAAAAATCCTCCTGGAAGAGAAAGATCTGGAAGATACCTCCAGAATGTAGTTTTGAAAACTGTGGATTCATTTCAGAAGTTCTCATGAAAAATTCATCTTGGGCACCGGGAAAATAGAAGTAGAAATATATTTTTCATCTAAATTCTGTTAATTTATATTCATTGCATCCTATTTCAGAAACTCAATTCCCAGAAGAATTTTGAATTACAGGCACAAGATAAAAAAAATAAAGTCAGTGAATATTGTATTGGGACAGCACAGCAAGAGATGACAGTTTAAAGGGATAGTATTAACTTGAAATGCTTCTTTATGTTAGAAAATACTGTACCCACAATGCCGTCATGAGAAACAGAAGGTTTGTGGTGGCTGGTGGGCATGAAAACCTACATTCCATCTTGCATTGTTCTTGTGTAGCAATTTCAAAGGTGCATCTGTCCTTGAAGTGTATGAACTGTTGAATTTCCTTTGAAGAAAAGGGGGGAGGTTTATGGTTCCTGGATGAGCAAATGCAAGTCACTAATGTGTAGCATCACCTCCAGTGATATATGTGAAGGTAGAAGTTAATTTGCTGTATATTGTGCTCTAGCCTAATATGCCAAGTTGATAATGAGTAAAAGATAAATTATTCAGTTAAAATGTAGTAAAAAAAAAAATCCCGTAGAATGTTAATGTTGAAATGTTAAAGTTAAAATGTAGTACATTAGGAGCTGCACTTAGTCTATCCTAAATCCCAAAGCCCCTTGCTGTACCTTAGTATCTGCAAGATCTGACCAATCAGGAATTGTGTACTGTTTTTTGTGGGTGGAGATGGAGCACAAATGCATCTCCCAATGAGCAAAGCACCCCTCATGAAATTGTAATGTACAATGGCCAGAGCTGTGCTTTTTTTAACTTTCAGTGCTAAAATTAAAAAAATATGTGGCACTGCAGTTCATAGAGTCTAATTTGCACTATGACGTTCCTTCAGTAAAGGGAAAGAATTGAAGCATGTCAGCTTATCAAGTAGAGAAGGTTATTTGAATGAGAGTGTTGTGAATATAATTCTGTGTATGGTGATGTGGAATTTTTCATGTTCTAGATGGGAGCTTTGACAATGTGAGCCTTGTATCATGTTTACAAGGAGTTGTTAAAACTGAACCTGAACAACAACATTCAGCTTAGTGAAAGCTTTGCATTTACATGAAATATATGGAAATAGAGTATCAGGAAGGATGCCAACTGCCACTTCATTAAATATAAGACTACCAGTACAGTTGAATTTACAAAATTCCTTAACAGAAATCTTTTTATGGGAATCCCAACAGAACACTTTCTTATACTGGAATTATTCTCACTAGGTTTAACTGCAGTGAATATTCAATGCTGATGCTGTCTTTGGTGATCTTGAAAAGGAAAAATCCTAAGGTTCCACATCATATAATCACAGAGTATCTCCAGACCTGTGGAGGTACCTAGTCCACACTCCTCTTCAAGGCTGGGTCAGCTACAGCAAGTTACCCAAGACTGTATACATTCTCCAATGATGAAAACTCAATAAAACTCCCTGGGCAGACTATTTCTTGGATGTTTGGCCTCAATAACAGGGAGAAAGTAGCTTCTAATGTCTAAATGGAATTGCCCATATTTCAGTTTGTGCACATTGTCTCTTCTGTCTCTGGGGATCACTGAGGACAGTCTTTTTCTGTCTCTACTGCTTTTTACCTAGCTACTCTGCAATACAGCACCTCCTTTTCCTATGATCTTGGGGTTTTTCTGTTTCTCTCTTTTCTCCCTGCCACCCATGCCAGCCTTGGCACATACATTTAGTAGATCCAGTTTCTCTAGCCCATTGAAGTCCCTCTGAATGACAGCAGAACCATCTGCTCTGTCAACCACTCCTTCCAATTTGAATCGTCTGTAGAATTGCTGAGGTTATGCTCTCCACCATGAGCCAGGTCCTTAATGAAAAGCAGTACTGGCACCGGTATTGACCCCTGGGGGCTCCATTGAAGTGACTGGCCTCCAGCTGGGCTTTGGCCTGCAGATCACAACCCTCAGAGCTTGGCAGCACAGACTGTTTTCAGCCACCTTGCTGTCCACTTCCCTGTGTTTCACAGTTGGTGAGGATGTTCTGGGGAACAGTGCTGAAAGCTTTTCTTAATTCAAGATAAACAACATTCTCAGCTCTCCCCTCATCTATGTTCTAGCTATTTCATTGTAGAAAACTATCATGTGGGCCGAGCATGATTTTCCTTCATAAATACATGCTGCCTATTTCCCACTCCTTCCTATCCTTCACATACTTGGAAATTGTTTCCAGGATTATTTGGTCCATCACCTTCCAAAAAACTGAGATGAGGTGGACTGGCCTTTCGTTCTCTGTATTTTCCTTGTCCTTCTTGAAGACAGGAGAGATGTGTGCTTTCTTACAGTCTGAACTTCCCTTGATAGTCATGACCTTTCAAAGCTATTCTGGGAGTGTTTTGCAGTGATACTGTCCAGGTCCCTCAGCTCTCATGGGAGCATCCATCCCATCAGGCCACATGAACTTATGTATGGCCAGCTGGTTTAAATCTTCCCTAACCTGATTGTTCTCCAAGGGTAAGTGTTCCTTGCTCTGGAAAAGCAGGGAAGAACTATGAAGCAGCTTGTTTCTACAGTCTCAGCACAGCTGGTATCCATAACCCAGTACAGGATTGGTGAGACCACTGTTTTCTGTAAGGAATGTCACTGAAATGGAATATTTGCACTGACAGGAGCATGCCAGGTGTATCTACTGATCTCTCTGTCTCGCACACATCACTATCCCAATTATTAGCAATTATCTTTATTGGGGGAAAAAAAATGAGGAAGTGTTGTCTAAAATGGATGCAAAGTGTAGTTTGTGAGGAGAAAGCTTACGCATTTGAGAGTGTGACATATGAGCTGCACGTATCTGCTTAGATGGGAGGTCTACATGAAGCAAACTTACACAAAACTATAGTTTTAGTTATGGGGATTATAAGTGAATTTCAAATATTAGAATATTGTCAAATCCTAATGCCCAGAATTTTCCTAATGCTCAAATATACTATGTTTACTTTAAATGTATATTCATGTGCCCATTTAAATGTATACTGAAAACTCACTCAAGTGAAGTCCACAGTTATGCATCGATATCCGTTTTCTTCTTTCTGAGAGAAAGCACATCGTCCCGGCTGAGGCTGGATACTGAATGAATGGATGTTGGATTCACTGGAAAACATTTTTTCATTATCTGTGTAGCTGCTAAGATAATAACGAGCTCGGTGAAATTAAGTAGAATCTTAGAACTCCTGAATTGTCTATTGGCTGTGCTTTAATTGATAAATCTTGGAGTTATATGCCTGCCGCAGCTGAAGTAAGGATCTGCCGAAATGCAGGTTATGGATTGGGCTTAATAGTAGAGTCTGTTCAGTTTTATAGCAGTTCCATATATTTGATGAATTTTGATGTATGAGGTAAGCAAGGGAAAGTAATTAGGATTTTCATGAAGTATCATGAATTTTCGTTTTACAGGTGCTGTCTGCTGGAGTGTTGGATGTGTTCAGATATCATGCCTATTTGAGCAGTGTATGTCCAGCTTGCTTTAGGGGGCATAAAAGCAGAAGTTACTTACCTAAATGTGTGATTTTCCTTTCTTGAATGATGATGCTAAACTTAAATGATTATACTTGGTTAAAATGTAATTTACTATCTCGAATTTGGCTGAGCTCAGCTTGAAACTAAATGTGCAGTTGGTAGTTTAAAAAAAGTGACAAAAGCTGCTAAAATATTCAGCACTAAGAATATCTTTGACTACTTAGATACTTCAGGAGCACTGGCTGAATAGAATAGTCACTGTCGTAATGCACTACAACCTTCTCTTCTCTCTCATTTTGCTGTTTATATCATGCTTGAATGAAAATATATTTTAGTTCCCTGAAAGCCTCTTCTCTATAGCTTTAAACTTTCAGCAGATGGGAGTATTAGAGGAACATTTTTGCCTCTGCTTCTGTATTGAACTGAGAATGCCACAGGACTGTGAAAGGATTCAGCCAAATTGCAGAACCTTCCTTGCCCTTCTCTCGAGCAGCCCACGCCATTAGCAGCTCTCTTTGTGGTGTCAAAGATGTCATTAGCTTGTCGTAGGAGATCCCTTCAGCTATGCTAATTATTTCAACAAGTTCTGTTCATGAGCTGTTTAAACACTGGAGCTTTAGGAAGTAGTAGCTGTTCCAGAAAGGCTTTTGAGTGCAGATCTGTTTCTGCACATTCATGTTTCAATGCTGACTGCAGACATATACAGTAAAACTGTGAATTGGCCACTGCTTAGATATAAGGATATAATCCAGATATTTCTCCCTCAAGTCTTCTATTTCATATAATACCCTAATCATAGAGGAAAGACAAAGCACCCAGTAAACCATCGTTTACTTTCTTATGTGACTGTAGATGGGCTGTAATGCAGATTTCTAGTTGACCTACTCTGAAGCTTTTAGGGTTTCTGAATTTCTTGTTTTCAGTGGTCATCAGCTCTTGAATTTATAGCAAAAAAGTACACTATGGAAAGAACCTATAGGGTGAGAGATTTCAAATGTTCTTCTGTTTAAGTGTGTTTGACATAATTATATTCTCTTAAAAATTTTATGTTGTCAAGAAATAGTCAAAGGTTTTTTTTCTTCTTTATTTTACTCAGATTCACGCCACTTCCGGAAGAATCTCAAAATCTGAGCAACTTCTACCACAGTTTGCTTTACACTGTTAACAAGATACCATTCCATTAAGAACAATGAGCTCCACAACACCAGGTCAGTTTGTTTATATTTATACCTCACTCCTGCAGAAAACTGTGCTTTGTTAGGAAGTACATAATCCTTTGTGTTGATGAAATGAATTTGGTAAATGGCTGATATGCAGCACTTCTTAGAAAACAGGACAATGGCTGCACAGGCAGAAAAGGCAATTTTGGGAATACCTTATCACAGTTGAGTTGTGAAGCCAGTATAATCCTACAGTACAGTTAAAGCATTTTTTTTGTTTTTTATTAAGAAACTGATTAGTCATGATCTGACATGAATAGGCACTTTGTAGCATTTTAGTTCTTAATATTTGTAATTAGAAATTAATTTTCTGCCATTGCACAGTTGCTTCTTTTAAAGAAAGACTTCAAATGGTATCCTGTTATTTTTCTTCTTGGTTCCAAAGTCATCTTTGGCCGTAATAGGCAGAGCTTCCTCCTTTAAATATGTGTAATTAACAATGGTCTCTGAACCTGCTTTATCCAATGCCTGCAAAATGAGTCACTGCAGGTTCACTTGATAGAAAGCGAACTATCAGAAGCTGCTTAAACTTCCAAGAAAACAGAATGCTGCATATGGAACATGCCTTGACTTCAGTTCTTTTAAGGAGTGAAAGTCCCCAATTCAAATCTCTGCAACGTCCCATATGGTTCACACTTTGTTCACCCACACTTGAAGTATCTATTCCTAGTACTGTTGGTAAAATAACCCTTTACAGGTGGCTTATTTTACGACTGCTTTGGTTTTGTGCAAACAGCCTATAAAAGCATCAGGGAAAACACTGTAATACTTTGTGTGCTGTATTTATCTGTACGTGCCCTGTTGCGTAGAAATTTAATTCACTGAGCATTTTTTGAGAATAGTTGATTGTAGTATTAAAAGCTGGCAATAGCTTTTACATGAAATCGAGTCAAGCATAGCTGGGTTTCAGACTTGGCCTCTTTTTCTTGCAGTGCAATTTGGTGCATGCAGTGAATTATCCATACAGAGCACGACAGGGCATTCAGCAGAAAGGCACGTCTTTATCTGTATCACAGTGGTGCTTAATAGGAAATAATCTTGTACTTTCCTAAACATGCAGTTCAATGCCAAGATACTCCAGCTGATTTGGTATCTTTCTAAAGTTTCTTCTTTTGTGTTAGATGTGGTCTGTGGAAATAGCTAAAAATTAAATCGGTTCTCACAAAAAGAAAGTAAATTTTTCGCTACTCTTATTGCTGTGACGAAAGAAGATAAGCAAACGTGAATGCATATTTATTGTCTATTTCTGCAGGCTACATCTAATGCAAGAAAGGAGAAACATTCCGTATAATCAGATTACCTGTAAAGGTATTTAGACACTTAAGGAACATCACTTTTAGTAGGAGTTAGGTGCCTAAATATCTTCAAATCTACTCCTTAGTGTCCCCCATCATTAGAGTTAGCCTCTGAACACTCTGGGTTGCTTCACCAACCATTTCATACACCTCTATGGCATGTACAGAAATGCAGTATTCAATGACAATGTCAGCCATGGGGTCCTCATTTTTCTTTGCCCCAGTGAAACAGAAGTGAGGCAGGATTTGTTTGGACTTTAGTCTCGCATCCTGCCTACAGTAAATGCTATGAACTAGAGGAGGATGAGTGTCTTCGTGTGACATCTCTTCTGTCCCCCAGCTGAGGGAGTCTGAGATGTGTTTTGTGCAGTGCTCTGTCACCTTTCAGAAGTCACTCAAATTTCTGGTTCCAGTACAGTCCCTGTAATAGACTGGTAGAAAATAGAGTGTTAGGAGAAGCCTGCCATTTCTCTGAGCAGTTAACATTTGATTAGAATTTTTTAGAAGATAAAAATTGCTAAATTTTCTTACTGCATCCATAGTAACTAAGTTCTCTTTTTCCAGTCCTCTTCAAGTGTGAATATTTTTTATACATGGCCAGTGTCTTTGTCCCATTGCAATTGTTATTGCTACTTTTCCTTTCTCATGGAGTTTGTTTTTTATGAAGGTTAATCTTCTGAGATGAAGAGGTGGAAGAGCAGTTCCATCCAACTTGAAAGGTTCCTTCCAGCTGAAACTATTTTATGACTCTGTGATTCTCCTATGATTCAGCTTCCGACTTAGGTTTAAAATATGTATCAGGTTGTAACTGTTTCACCTGTAAGATGCTCCAGTAGTTTCAAGTGTCCCTAGTATTCCAAAAGAAAAATTAATGAATTGCCAATGACACAAGCAGCTTGTTCCTGTGATGGTGAGCCTGTGGTAGGCAGTTCTTGCATTTATGGCTTGTAATTAAAATAGCAAAAGCCTGGTTGAGATGTGTTTAGTAGTGTTAGAGTTGGGGCTTTTGTGCTTTTCCTTTTTTATTCCTGATGATCTTAAACTTCTTCAGGGAATAGGTTGGTATACTCGGTTACAGCCAGTGGTTAGGGCAGTTTAAAATCATTTCTAAGCAGGACACTTTAAGCACATACAGTATTCAGACAGTATTTATAACCCCTTTTTTCTATGGTGTAGCACCAGGATGCTACCTCATTTGAATACCAATCTGTGTGTCTTGTACATAAGACCTGTGAAAATCTTCATAATACATTGTAAATGTTGATATTTTGGGTCATGGTTGTAAGTTACAACAAAATGGTGAATGTACTTTTTTTTTTACAATATATCTAACCCACGTATATATAGCTTCTGTATGTACATTCATACGTGTTGTTTACACAGAAGATAAATATATTTTCAAAGAAAAAAGAAGAAAAATCAAGAGGCAAACTGGTAAAGCAGTACTACTCTGAAGATGAATGGTATAGGCCAGCCCACTTCATGGATGGCTTTTTCTGTCAATGAAAATTCTGAAATGCTGTAGAAAGCATTGAGTGCACTATGCTAAATTTCTGTGGGTTTGTGGTGTGATGTGCTAAGTGAAAAAAATATGTATTTCTTTAGAATTGCTTTCCCTTCAAACCTAAATTGTCCGAAAGCCCACTGAAAGACCTTATGTGGAACAAGCAAAAATGATGCATGTTTTATTCAGCCATTATCTGAGGAACCTCTTTGGACAGAGTTTGTTTGTAGAACCAATGCACGTAAGTATTTCCTTATATTGTATGATGCAATGAGTGTGGGGCCTCCAGCATAGCAACATCTACTTGCAACAACTCTGTATCCTATTAAATTGATCCCAGCTCTTTGAACCTTCAGGGACCAGGCTCTTGCTAATCTGTAAAGCTATTAAGTGCTGAATCTCAACAGGGAAAGGTGCTGATGTTTACTTTGCTTGTTCTAAATGGTAAGATCATTAAGGAAATGTTTACATTCTGTAGCCATTGCATGTTCTGAAACTGATTACTGTGCATAAAAAGCGTTGGTCAGAAAAAGAAAATATTTATTTCACAGAATCACAGAATTATTAGGGTTGGAAGGGATCTCTGGAGATAACCATTCAAACCCCTCTGCCAAGGCAGAGTCGTGTAGAGCAGGTTACACAGGAGCTCATCCAGGTGGGTTTTGAATGTCTCCAAAGAGGGAGACTCCATGACCTCCCTGGGCAGCCTGTTCCAGTGCTCTGCCACCCTTAATGCAAAGGAGTTCTTCCTCATGTTGATGTGAAACTTCTTGTGTTATGGTTTATGGTCACTGCTCCCCATCCTGTTGCTGGGCACCACTTAAGAGGCTGGCACCAACCTCTTGGCATCCGCGTTTGAGATATTTGTACGCTTTAATGAGATCCCCTCCCAGTTTTCTCTTCTCTTCTCTGGACTAAACCGGCCCAGCTCTCGCAGTCTCCCTCCCCTCTTAAGAGAGAAGTTTCAGTCATCTTCGTGGCCCTGTGCTGGACCCTCTCCAGCAGCTCCTCGTCTTTCCTGTACTGAGGAGAAGTCGACTCCAGATGTGGCCTCACTAGGGCTGAGTGGAGGGGCAGGACCACTTCCCTTGACTGATGGCTGCACTTCCCAATGCACCCCTGGATACCACTGGCTCTTCTGATCCCAAGGGCACTGCCAGCTCCATCAACTTGTCATCCACCAACACTGAGGTCCTTCTCTGCTCTTCTAGGGAATAGTTAACTTAAAGTTTTGAGAGAGACTTTTTTTTAAATACTAAACATTACCCAGTGTTGAATTAATATACTCACATGTGTATTTTGGACTTATCTCTCTCTAACTGTCTAGTACTTTGAAATACATCTTCTGTTAACATGGTGATGTAGTTGGAGATTGTGTCTGTTATGTGCCTACCACCTCAGTTTCCAAGGATTCCAACCCTTGGAAAGGATGCTACTCATCTGAACAGGAGAGAGATTGCTTCATTTAAAACATATGTTGGTTTAATACAGTAGTCTTTACCCAGATTTTTTCAAAGAAAAACAGCATCTATGGGGAACGGTGGATTATAAATATTTCTGTGAAGATACAGATCATAGGTTTTCTTCTTGTAACCTGAGAAGGGGAATGAGTCCAGGAAGATCTCATTACTTCTCCCCTTTGCCTCTCCTGTCACCCAGATCTTTCAGATTTTGTGCTTTACTTTTCCCCTTGAAATTAAAAGCAATATTGGAATAGTTAAATGAAAAAAATCTGTTAAAAAACAAAACATCAAAGCCATTAAAGTTGGTCATGGAATCACTTTCTGTTAGGGAAGAGAGACAAGTAAGATAAATACATGGCATTAATAAATGGTGAAGAAGGGAAAATACTTGGAACTCTTGACCTGTCTGGAAGTTTTCTAGATGCTGCAACTATTGCTAAATTAGTAGTATTTGGTAATGGAAACTTCCCAATGGAAAACCACACATCCAATTTATCCAGTTTCTTGCTTTTAGTATTGCAGACAGGTGAAATGCTGTTGTGGAAAGCTGGTCAGAGAGCTTTTTACTGGTCCTGGTTTTCAGCAGCATTTCAACATGCCTGCTGCTGAAGATAACAAGTTCAAAATGTGTCTGGTTTACTTATATGCACCTAGATGAAATCAGCTCATTTATCGCTCTGTAATTACTGAATTAAAATCCAAGTCTGATATATAATATTTTGGAAATCACTGTCCAAACTTCTTTTTGCTCTTCAAAAGCATTACTTATTTTTTCAGATCTTTAGTGTCTTCTAAGAGTTGCTGTAGTCAACAGAAAGTGATATTTCTTAATGAATTGTGTGGGAGAGAAAGGAGCCGTATGCTAAATTCTGCCAGCTCCTGCTTTTGGATCACTTTTCTGTCATCTTGATTCTGAATTTCTTTGATAGGCATTTGTTTGTTCCTCATGAGAAATAGCTTGTTTTTCCTCACTGCAAAGCTGACTCCCCCTGTTTTTTTGTTCTGCTTTTCTCTGCATTTTTATAAATAATTTTCCTTATATTAGTAAAGACTAAATATAGAAAAAGTTCCAAAAAGCAATTTTCACTACTGTTTTAAAATTGAAATGCACTGAAAGATTACATTTCAGTCCAGTAACCATCTCTTCACCAGCAGTAGATGCTGTGAACAGATGAATATTTTGATGAATAATCATGTATCTTACTTTAAAATGTATTTTGTCAGTTTTTTGGTAAAAAGATGTAAGAGAGCTCTAAGTCCAAAACAAAGTAGTAAATTAAGTACCAGAAGGCTAAAACCTCTTCTTCATACATTGGTCTGTTTTGGCAGGTGTTTAAGTTCTGTTGAAGTTGAGTGCATGGATCTTTTTCAGATTTCTGACTGTAGACTGAAGGAATCATGTACATTTGTTCCTCGTGATGACTTTGTGATGAATTTTCCTTAGATTAAAAAAGAACTGCATCACAGGCTGGATTAGATATATATGGTGAATTCACTGAACATGGCCCAATAAGTTTCAAGATTAATAGTTATCTTATCTCTGTCTGTCAATGAATGACAGAGTACTGCAGCTCTTTAAGATCTGAAAAAGGAAAAAAATAGAATCTACAAGCTCAGCCTTAATATAATGTGTGTAAAAGAAGGATTCTTGCCTCACAGCACTCCCTGCTCTTTTTAACTTCTAATGCAAAGCATGACTGGATGTGCAGCTCAGATTTTGACCTCTTGAATCTCCTTACAGAACTCCAAAATAGCTTCACTCTGACATAGATCTTAAGTTTGCTCTTATGAAATGTAAAAGACATCTCTGTATTTTTCTCATAGTAATTTAAGCCTGACATCTTTATCTACGTATTTTGAGGTAAAATCCCAATAATTCACAAGTTTGAATGAAAAATTTAGATTCAAAATGTGTTCTGCCACTGGGGATTTAATGTACAAGACTACCAAATAATGAATAAAATGATCTGTTCATGTGTTAGATAAGAAAGCATCATCTTGTTCACTTGCTATAAAGTTTGTAAATACATTGAGCTACTTACTATGCTTTTTTTCTTCCTCTTAGAAGTAATTTGTAGCATTTACAATGAAAATTGATAATTAAAGCATTAAAATGTCATGGTTCTGCTCTTATTTTTTCCTTCATACTTGCACAGGTTCACGAAGGTCTATTATTTTGTATGCTAATTCTTTGGATTTTAAGTGAATAAATAATGACAACACCTAGACAGTGGGTTGTGGGATTAGTTGCTACTTTCAGCAGATTCAGGTTAACTAAGAAAACAAATCTGAATTTTTGGTGTAACTTTGTGGTACTTTAAGATGATATATACATACAAGCTTTAACCTATACATACGTAAAAAATTCCTATCTCTTCAAACAGATACTGTGCTTGACAATTAGAACTATATTGCTGTTTTCTTTCAGGAGTCAGTTGTTAATATTGGCTGCTGGTTGGTTTTTGTCTGGGAATTTATCTTTCAAAATAACTATTTTGTTG
Organism: Eulacestoma nigropectus; assembly: GCA_013397775.1. Classification (NCBI taxonomy): domain Eukaryota; kingdom Metazoa; phylum Chordata; class Aves; order Passeriformes; genus Eulacestoma; species Eulacestoma nigropectus. Next base: position 461,105 of record VZTE01001604.1, on the reverse strand, counting down.
GTCTGTGTAGCCAAAGGAGAGGTCTGACTATTTGACCATTAGGACCTTAAAAGATAAATTTGTTTTCTGGAAATGAATCTTGAAAGGTTTATAAAGCTTGTAAAGATTCTTCAGAACAGCTTTTTTAAATTACAGGTGAAAACTTTTTCTCATTTTAAGTGTATCATTTATCCTCAGTGCTCACTTAGAACATGCACCTCTAGAAATAGCCATCAAATTTTTGTCCAGTGACAAAACACAGTATTCCAATGTCCTTTTTGCTGATTAGTAGTTCATTAAACCAAGGTGGCACAGTTATACTTTCATTGGAGTCTAGTGAATTTTAAATAGGTAAATATGTATGTTTGTATTTTGAGCGACCTTAGAAAAGCAAATCAGAAGATTGCATTCTCTCTGGAGAGTGAAAATAGAGTGTTTTATAACAGTGTTGATAATTAACCATTGAAATATGCTGGAAAACAGTGGAGAGGCTAATTCCTCATGTGGCTCATTGTTGCAAGCTATGAATCCCAACAGCCACCTAGAGGTTGCTTTGATTGTCACTAAATGTATGACAAAATTTTCATGTGTTTTTACTGAATAGAAGTCTGCCATCACTCTTAAGTGAGTTTGGAAAGCCTCCAAACTCAGAAGTTTGGATTCCAGTCTCACAGGAAATATTTAACCAACTCTGCTTTTATTACTTTACTGTCTGTAATCCTAGAGTCATTGTGCTTGCTGGAAGCTTACACAATGGGAGCATCCTGCGTTGCCTCATGAAAGCTTGCCTTTACTTGAAGCGAACTCTTTAGCATAACCTGTAAAGCCTTTCCTATGTATAGGAATTTTCTCTAGGAATAAAAATATTGTGTAATTCTAAATCAAGTCAGAATCTGAAGCTCACATAAAGAGATGTCCCTTCCCCATCTGATTTCAGCAGTTGACATGTGTCTTCCAGTGCTCCAATCCGTATGGTCCAGAGCCTAGAATTTTATATTATTGGAGGAAGGAGGGGCTCACTACCCTCTCTGAATTTTCTTACCTAGGCAGCTGGACTATCTTATATATAGAGTATTCCTTGGACTGTGCCAAGTATAAGAAATCCTAATCCCTTAGTTGGTGAGACCAGTCCTAGATGAGTGCATCTACTTTTGTTGTTCCTTTTAAATTTTTTTTTTTGACATTTTTTCCCATTTTTTTCTTTTTTACTTCTCTCCCTCTCCTCAGCATCTGAATTCCATTCTTAGTCTCATCATACCAAATGATCTGTTTGTTCTTCTACAGACAATATTTGCTTTAAAGTACTGTCTAGCATGTTGAGGAGGGTGGCATTGTGGGGGAAGGTTCAGGGTGTTGTGTTTTCAAGAAGTCCTAATTAATATAGCTCAAAAGGCTATAAAGACAACATTTTGTCTCTCCAGGTGCTTCATTGCTGTACTCTATTTGGCAGGTCAGTTGGCCTTCCTAGTTCTTGCCTCTGTGAATCCTCACATTTCCGTGCAGAGAATTGCTGTTGCAGTATCCAGATAAACAACAGCAACACAAATCTTTTTGCAATGTCTTTATTAACAGGGTTCTTTATATCTAAAACCACAAGTAGCATGGAAGATGTTCATGCTTCCTGCGTTGCTGCAAACACACTTTACCTCCTGAGTGATTTGGCTCATCAGACAACTCTTTCACTTCAATTACTAAGTGATGAGGTGTCAAGACTCATTGCTGTGTGTTTGTCGTCGCGGGGGGAGAAGACAGGACAGTCACCTCTAGGGTAGGAGAGCTGGTGGGTTACTGAGCTGAGGAGCTGCATGGTTCAAAGAGCCACCCAGGTGGAGGTTACATTTTGAGAAATGACTTTTTCAGTGGCAGTGCCAGAATAAGCAACTCTAGTGACTGTCTGCCTGTTGTTCTCACTCTACTCATTGACTGCCCAGCTGTGCCAGGTATACTTATTTGTGTGGCCGCAGGATGAAACAGATTCAGGAACTGATCCAGGCTCAGTTGTTCCCAAAAAAAAGGGTTGTTTTTAGCCTGGATTGGTTCCTCATTGTGGTTTACTAAATAGCCACACAATGGTCTTGGCAAAGTTAGGAAGGAAGAGGGAAGAGAAAAAGTATGTTTAACTCGTGTCCTACATTGGAAAGAAAGGATCTTGAGTGATCCTTGAACAGGAGAAGCATGGTCAGCCTCCAGAACTGTGGGACTGCTTACCCATTGGTAAAGCTGGAGAGAAGTATTAAGGACTTTGTCACACTTCTTCACTTTACTGGTAGTTTCTGGTTTATAGATTTTAAGAATTACTTGTTCTGTCCATGCAGAATTTGGAGGCTCAATGAACATTTTTATAGCTGAATGAAATGACCAGCAAAGTCACATTATCAGTCACATCATACAGCATACAGCATATCACTTTTAAAGTGATAATTCAGCATCTGACTGCCAGGCATTCTTTCGTATTTATTAAGATATGTGCGACACAAGGCAGTTAGGAATATGTGAAATGTGTTTTTTTAAAAGATCATAGATTTAATATTTGCCTATATGAATTTATATTATTGCAATTTTGTGAGGCTATGTTTCTAAAATGTTGCATTATACAGAAAGTTAAACTCCATGAATAAAAATTTTTAGTTTCTTCATTTATTAGGTTAGCTGTATGAATATTGATTATATTGAATACCCTAAAAAGGCATGTTTGCCAACTTTTAATGTTTTCCCACCCACATGTCACCTCCTGATTCTGTCTCTGGCAGATGTGTTTCTGCAGAATAAGTGTTTCTGCAGTGATAATTATAACACTTATAACAGGTAATTTGCAGATACGGTAACTCACAAAAAGCAGGTCTGTTTTGTTGCACCTTAATTTTGAAGCTAGTAGCAACTTCAAAACTTCATTACAAAATCTTAAATGTTAGAGTGTATGGAATATCTTAATCTAGAAATTGAGCACTTCTTTGTGGCATTTAGCAAATGAATGTCTGAAGGGAGCTCAAGGTATGATTAAATTGGGGAGGGAGTGTGTCATACTTTACTTCAGATGATGATGTGCGCATTGTGGGTGGATCCAAGCCCTGCTGAACCAATGAAACTCATGTTTTGAACCTGACTCAGGGCTTTTCTTTTTCCAAAATTATCATCTCTAAGAAGACAAGATGATTCTCAGTTTTAAAAGCTAACACCACAGTAAGTTCCACAGTCCCCCTTGATGACCTCATGTGTGGTTTTACTTAGAAATTTCTATTATCTATTATATAATAAATTATATTATATATTTCTTTTTCTACTAGTCATGTCTATTTCTGTTTAGCATTGCAGTTTAGATATGCAAGATTTATAAACTCTCAGAATTTCTTTTGAAAGTTTAATGAGGTCTGAAACAGATTAACACAAAAGATATTGTTTTGGACTGTTATTCTCTGCACGGGAGGGTTTTGATGTCGTGTAATACCTAGAAATTTTTTATTTATTGTTTTAAATTTTTAAAATAATGACAAAGCTGGGCAGCTGTCAAGGGTCCTGAACTAATGCCTAATTTTCATGATGACTGTAATTCTAAGGGGTGTGATGTGGGGTGTTGATATTGTCGACCTCAATGTCTGTTTCAGCGGGGAGTCTCCTTCAGACGCTGACTTCTGGCTGGAAATTCTGGCAGAAAGGAAGGAAACCTGTTTGACAAAATTCCCATTAGTTAAACATAAGATATTTTGAGTTCAAAATTTCTGTCAACATTTTGGCAGTTTCTGCCAAAGAAAAGCATGGAGCTGTTTTAGGATCCCTGAATTCCTACCCAAAGTTCCCTTTGTTATCAGTTGTAGTTACTGGCTGACCTGAAGACATGAGAACTAGTGACCTCTGCCATGCTATTTTATCCCGTAACTTGTTCAATGCTTCTTGTAGGATAGCATTCGTTAGTCTTTCTTTCTGGTCTTCTCTTTACTAAATTGTAAAAATCTGTTATTTTAACCTTTTTTTCATAGTTAACAATTTTAAATCTCTCCATATTTTTTCCTCTTAAATTCTTAAGGTGCCACTTGGAAGTGACAGGAAAGTTTCTGTCCTATAAAAGTAAAATTATGCAAGTACTTATTATTTATTAATCTCTCATTGGTTTGTAACTCTCAATTTGCAGATATAGTCATTCTCAATTATCTGGATTATGGATTAATAAGGGTTTGTACCCCTCAGCGCTTGACTGCAGGACATTGCCATGATATGAGTAATGGAGATGACAACTCCTTGCACATGGCTTCCTCTGTGTACTGCTCTTTAAGGCTGCAAATGTGCTGTGCAGGAAAGAGTTTACAGGTTTTTCAAAATGGAATGTTTGTGTCATTCATTTACACAAGTTTCATGTTGTCTGTATTCTTGATTTTTCCTGTGTTGGGAAATGGAGACCCGAGTGAGAAATTCACAACGGATTACTGATCTGGGGCATGGTAGAGCAAAAAAAGGTTTTCTTTAAGTATAGAGACAATGAGGTGTTGTGTGTGCTCTGTGTTGTGTGACTCACATCCCTTGTATTATAAAACCATCTACTCTGTATTTTAAAACAGTACTATTTTGAGGCAGTGCCCTGCAATAAAGGCTAGTGCACAATACACAGACTTTAAGCTTCACGAAGAAAGCAGACATCAGATATCTTTCAGAGATTCCCCTAAGGTGCTTGCAGCTGTTTCTCTAGCCTTGAAGTATATCTTTAGTGACTTAAAGTGAATACAGCTCATTTAGATATCCCCAACTCAGCTTTCAATAGTTGCTGTAGGTGCAAAGAGCACTCTTTTATATTGCTCAAAAGCTGCCTCAGATCCTGATGATATCTTTTTTTTCTCTATTGAAGCATTCAGCAGTTGCCCTAGACAATTTTTTTTTGTGGACAAATTCATGAGTACATGTAAGCTAAGTCAGGAAAATCCTGAAATAGCCACTGAGTACTTTGTCTTTTCTGTTCAGCTATTTTTAAAGAGTAGAAGAGAGAGGAACTCAAAACACAGTGCTTCTGCATGAAATACTGCATTACCTTTCCCATGTGTTATTTCTGTGACTTCATAAATGTTATAGCTTTTCAGTCTGGTATATTAGAACATACCTTTTGCACAACGTTGTTGGATACATTTGAGGAGTCTACTTGCCTTTCCTCACAAAACATACAAGAAAACTTGCTCCTTTGTGCACTCCTTAAGCCATTACCATGCAGGGAATCCATGCTAGATGATAAATAATTCTTTGATTTCAAATAGCTGATTAAGACTGCCTGTAGACTTGTGGAGGCACCATTCATTTCTCTGGCAGGGAGACTAAACGGCAGTGGCTGTTTTTGGGGTGCAGACCCCAAAAGTACATTAGAATTTAATAATATAGTCCTTTCAGTCAGAAACTCCCCAGCCAGGCAACTGAAAAATGAAACAAACCCAGCATTGTCATACAGAGGATTAGGAGGAAAGACAGTGACACAGGGGCTTGAAAGCAGCGTAGAGAAGGGAAAGTGAGATAGAATGGAGATGTTAAGAGCTGTGGAGGGGGGAAGCACTGGACTTAGCTTAAAAGAATAAGGAACAAGGATGTAAGAAGAAAGGTATTTAGAGAAGACATAAGAAACCTAAGAATACACAAGAATAAGTGTGTCTAAAGTGTTAGTAAGGAAAAGAAATTTTTTGAAAGAACTTCCTGGGGAAATATCCTCCCTTCCGCTTGGCACTGGTCCTCAGTGTCACAAGGGAACTGGGACCAGCTTCAGTTGTGCTCTGCAGGCCTAGATGCTGAAATGGAGGTTTGTTTCAAAATTGACTAAGATTTTACAGCTAGTCAGTACTTTATGGTGCTGAAAACATTCCCACTGATAGGTTTCTAAGGTGTTTAGCTGGCACTAGTTTCAAAGTCGGTTATATTAGTGATGTAGCACAGTGGATATGGATTGGAAGAGCAAATTCCTTTAATTGCATGCTAAAAGGAAATCTGGATTACTTTTGCTGTGTTTTGTGTTTTCTTGCCTCTGGGAAGTGTTTCTGGAAGAAGTAAAAATCTTTTTCATTCGGGATTAATAGTCCTTTCAGTATAACTGCCCAGAACCAAATTCTGGGAGCATACCGTCTTGCAGAGTGCCAGCAGGTCCCTTTGACAACTCACTCTGGCTGGTGCAGCTGCCTGCTTTGGTTGGGAAGAGCAAGGGATCAGAGGTGGAAGATGTCACATGTACACAGTAGTCTATGCAATAGAATAGGTTGCAAGTTCATGCAAAATGGAATTAACGCTCTGAAATTCTGGCGTGGATTATCTTTAGATTATTATGTGTTTAACTTCATTATATCTGATTATTGGCCTCCCCCCACTCCCCAATTATGATATTGCAATTCAGTTATACCATGGAATGAAAAATAGAGACCTTAAAAAAAATCACAAAACATATTCTACATTTAACCTTTCTGTTGCATGTGTTTAGTATCCTTGTGAAAGGGATATTTTAATGGTACAGGAATAATCTGGCATTTTACAGTCAAAAAATCAAGTGTAAACTCTGTGTGCATGTGTGTCTAGCTATAAAAAAAAAATCTGGTAATGCTTCCTGGACTTGCAGCGTCCACTGTTCTGATATTTTCAGAGCTTTAGCAGCAGATTTCAGTCATTCTGAATTGTACATTGATAATTATTCCATACCCACATAATCCTCTGGGGAGGGGTTGGGCCAGGAGATATGTACTCTTTTCCTAGGATATGCCACCCAATATTACTTGAGAAGTAAATCATCCTCTTGTCTATCACTGTCTTCTTCCTGCTGTTCCAGCTCTCCAGAGCTGCTTTCTGCAGTCCTGTAAAGAGGCAGGAGGTGCACAAGGTCTCTTTAGTTAGAACACATGATGTTTTATTTAACCATCCATCTATGTTGCTCAGTGACTGTGCCACAAGAATTGCACAAAGCTTTTCTTAACTGTAGGCGGTTGTTCATTTATTAATGTAAACACCATGTGCCTTGGATGTGCGAGCACTAAAAATAAAGTTACAGAGTTAAAAATAGATCTCTGGGAGTACTGAGATGCTGCTTAATCAGAACCAGCTGCAAGCTGTCTAGAAAATGTAAGTTATATGGAGCCAGATGGCTTTTGCCCTTTTTGCTTTAGACAGCATGTAATTCGGGTAACTGCAGCTACAGTAATGTATTTTCCCAGTCAAACTGTTTGATAAACATATTTGTTTCGAAGAGACACTTCCAATTACAGAGCCAGTAAAATGTTAATTTATTTTAATATTTCTCCATGTGGGTAAGCCGAAGGAAGGTTACATAATAATAAACCAAAGGCACGCACAATTACTGCTCACAGCTGTATTCAGCAGGAGCTGGATTATGACTATGCGTCTTTACAAGAAAGCTCTTACTCTGGGAACGATCCCACTGAAAGCAAGAGAAGAAGGATATAAATTAAATTAATAGAGAAATGATCAATGGGACTTGTGTGAAGTAAGTTTGCAGGAGTAAGACGTTACACAAAGTACAGGAAGTGTGTCAGAATGATATCTGGCAAGTGCACATCAAACAACAGCCCACATGATTTCAGGAAGGGATTCTTGCACACTTTTGCTTAACTGATAGTATTAAAACCAAAACCTTTTCTGAGGCTTGGCAGTTTCCACAGTTCACCAGCCTATTGTTAGGGTACTGTGTTCAGACTACATTTAGGCATTTCACTGTATAATCTAGGAAGTGGGAAACTGAAGCTCAAATCTACTTTATTTGATTTGGAACCACTTGGAGTGGGGGATTATGCTTTGATTGGAAGGCTTAAAGGCAAATACCTCCAACTGCAGGATCATCCTAATTCTCTTCTTGAGGTCTACTGGTCTGCATCTGTGGGAGCGTAGTGTGAAATGGCACAACCTCAGACCATTGTGGCTGTGTGCAGATAAATTGCTATTCAATCTCAGGTACTTACGTAACTGGACTGATATTATGATTATAGGAAAACCTAGGGGAAGCAGGTGGAATGCATTTGAGGAACTAGCCTCTCTTAGGAATTGTTGTAGCAAAAGCCAAGCTGTACAAACCTGAGAAGCAAGTGCCCAGGTTTTTGAGCAGGGACGTCAGATGAAGATAGTTGTGCAGAAGATCCAGAAAATGAGTCTTGGTTTAAGCAAAGGCTTTGAAAGATGGGATTTATTAAGGGGCCTGCTTTACATGCAGATGATAGAAATTACTTGCAGTTGGCATAAAGCAGTCATATGGAGTGATGAAATGTCTCCACATCCTTTTCCCATCAGTGTTTTACATTTTCTGTGATAACTGGATTTAGTTAAGATCTTGAGGTGCCTTTGATATTCTAGATTTTTGTTTTAATCTTAGCACTATTAGCTGTAATTAAATGAATAACTGAATTTTCTGAATGAAATGCCTTTTTATCTGTAATGTTTTCATTCTATTCAATAAAGGTTTCTCTTTCTCTGCTTCATCCAATCTCCCAAAATTCCTCAACTTCAATGTCTTCTATGCAAACTGTCATCATCTTATAAATTTAAGTCTCCCATGAGAAACCACTCAAAAAATCCAACCTGTTTCTGAAGGTAACACTAGCTTCCTGAACTAGCTTAGTGGTGGGTTGGTAAGATGTGTTTGTTTTGTTTTTCTAAATGCTTATATTTAAATATATTTACAATGCAAATCTGTCTGAAATTGGTAGTGCGGCATTCTCTCCTCGACTTTAATCCTTTTGCACCTGTCATACCCATGAGTCATGAGATTTTTTTTTTAGCTGCAGGAAGTAGATTAATCAGTTTTTTGTGGCCTATAATTTTTTATACTAATTGATGCCAAGCAGAGTTCTAGGTTACAAGCTTTTTTGGAAACATTTCAGTATGAAATTAACTTTTTAAAGTGCTTTGAAAATGCAATTATTGACTTAAAAAAAAAATTACTCTTGTTTAGTCTGTTTGATTATTGGCTGAAGCTACTAGGGATTTAAGAACTTGCAAATCTGTCCTTGCCTGAGCATGACTGCGGGTCCAATTTACAAGTGGTTCTTAAAATAGTAACACTTAGAGTCAGTTTCTAAGATGTTTTAGGCTGAAATCAAATTATAAGAATTTACTAGTTTTTGACAGCAGAAGTGATAAAGCTGTGCAGATGAATTTTTAAGTAGCTATATACATGACATTCAGTCTTAAACTGATGAGAGCCTGGATTTAGATCATCCCAGCAGTAGGAAAAGCTCTGTGATGATCTGATTGCTCCAGGCTTTCTCACTTAAATATTTTGTCAGTGACCTAAAAATGGTTACTACTCTATTTGCCTTGGGATAATTATGACCCACTCCTAAACAGGAGAGCAAGAGAGGAAGGGAAAAAAATATTGCCCAAGCTTCTTGACTGAGACTTCGACATTTCCTTTGTTAAGAATCTGGTAGAAGAGCATTGCTTATCTACTATTTTCCCCTCCTTCACACTTACCTGTTGAGGAGGTTAAGATTAGACACAGATTAGCTTTATGTTGGCTGTGCTGTTCAGCAGATCTGAATGGGTATAAGCGAAGCAGTACGTTGTACCAGTAAAGATATTTGTAGTACTTAATGGGAGCTAGTTACTTTTAAGGGAAGGAAAAGCAGGCAGTCATGCTTTTGACCAAATTTAGAGCACATAATTGATTTCTGAATTTGGTGATTGTGCTCTAACTTCTGAAATTTCAAGTGACCTCCTTTACAAATGCCTCATGAAATATCTAAATATTTCACTTAAAAGGCATCACAAGTGAGAATTTCTTGTTCCAACGTTTTTAGCACAGGATGCCTTCCACTAGACTGGAAAGCCCCATCCAGACTGGCCTTCAACTCTTCCAGGAATGGGGCATCCACAGCCTCTCTGGACAACCTGTTCCGGTGCCTCACCACCCTCTCAGTAAATAATTTCTTCCTAATACCTGATCTAAACCTGCCGTCTTTTGTGTTTAAGCCATTACCCGTTGTCCTATCACTACATGCCCTTTCAACGAGATTGCTGTCAACAGTTTAAATATTAGGGTTTTGCTAATCTGGTACATTTTGACTGAAATACCCTCAGAAGCATTTGCAGGAGCAGCCCAACATGCAGCCAGTTAGGGGATGGAAGCTGTGAAAGATCATGCCTGGTGCATAAGTGAAGACAGGCTATTAGGAAGTAGTGTTACCCTTGCCTGCAGATCAGAACCTTCTGTTCCTCCTTTACTTCTTGCTGTGCATAGCCTGAGAGTTATTGTAAGCCAGGTAATCTTGGTGTTTCCTGTAAAAGATGGATAATTTTAGTATATCTTACTCTCTGCTTGAATTTGTACATGAAATTAAATTAACATATTAATTTGCCATGTTTAGGATTGTTTTATGCCTACGTATAAATAAGGGTTGAACATTGAAAACAGCAAGTGATCACAGGTTTCACACAGTGCACTCTTTCTTTTTAGATTTTAAGAGTAAAAACCTGTGTTTTCCTGGAAAATACTTAATTCCTTTCCTATATAAAAATAAACTTTTCCAAACTGGTTTATTATGACTGTTTCTAGGCTTAGTTGAAAATATTCCTCTGTGATTACTTGTAGTATTAGTCTAAAAGTAGGTCCTTGTCCTCATTTTATCACTGCCACAAGAAGAGGGAAATTGATTTATTAAAGGCAAAATATCCAAATTTAATAATTTAAATGCAAATGTCCCCTTTGAAAACAAAGTTAAGCAGGAAAAAAATAAAGCTGTAATAAAGGCTTACACTTATTATAGACGGTCTTGCATACATTATGGGGTGTGCTCTAAAACCTATCCAGGTTTTTCTGCATGATAGCATTTCCAAGGTCTTTAGGTTGGTTTACACAAGGATAGGAAAAAAATTAATATGCCCTAACTAGATTTGAAGCAGATTTGTCAAATGGCATTAAATCTTTGTTCAGAATGCTTTTAAAATTAGCTTCCTTAATTTAATTTATATTAATTTTTTTTGGAAGTGACCTAAACTGTATGGAGTTAATTTAATTCTGAATGAGTATCCATAATGGAGTTGAACTAGTTTAACGATGCTTTTTTAAAAGTAAGTCTGGATTTTTTTCAAATATATTTATTTTTCCTTTGAATTTCTTCTTCATTTAAGGTGAAATGTCTAGAATTGCTTTTATACATGGGTTTTTTGGTGGTTGGGTTGTTTGGACTTTTTTGGTTGTTTTCAACTCACTATGTTATTGTAAGCAAAACCATAATTTTTTGATTTGAAGTATGTTGGTATTTGTAGGGAAGAGGACCCATTATATTTATTCATAGTTAGTGACCAGGAGACAGATGAGATGAATTAGTCTCAAGCTAGATCTTGGAAAAGACATGAGCTTTTTTATTCTATTTGGTAGTATATTCTCTTCTGTGCAATGTATCTTTTGAAGTGTATGGTGATCTGGTTGCTTTTTTCTAGGTTTCCTTACAACCTTTAAAGTGATACATTTCCCATTTTGTATTTGAAAGGATGTTGATCTTATGGCATAGTTTGCTGAGTGATTTCCATATCATTTGTCACAAAAAATTTAGGAAAAGAAGATATAGATCCATGAGGTTCAGTAAATGAAACTGTTTTAATGTTATTTAGGGTGGATGTATAACTCTTAATTACCCTCCAAACTAATCAACGTTGGAATAAATTTTTAATGTAATCAGAGTTTTCCCCAAATATGGATCTTTAAGCAAAAAACCAAAACAAAACCAAACCAAATTCCATACCTCTTTAATAGTGTTAAATATTTTAAAGAAGGAAATGCCAAAAGAAATAAGTGTGGGCTTTTTCTTTGTTACCTGTGTTACCTCTGAGAATCAAGAGATTATGATTACCATGGAAGAGGAAAGTGTCATCCCTTTTCTGGTCTTTTCTATATATGCTAAACAATTAAATTTTCAGTAGTTTTATTTTGGTAGTTTTATATTTGATTTGTAGCTAATTTCATTAACTGTGATGGTCTGTGTGAACCTGTTAATTCTGTGTGTACTAAAAGCAGTAGCTTTTAGTTCTACATCTGCTTCTGAGTGCTCTTCCACTCTCTGTAGATCTCTATAAAGCTTAACATATTTGAATAAATAAGTGGTTGTTGCCACTTTTCCTGTCAGATGGAAGTAAAATGTCTGATGCATCTGACAGACTTTTTTCTTTTTTTACATATAATACCCTTGTGCGGAAAGAGAAGGTGGCAAAAGGAGAGTGCATGAAAGCTCACACAGTTGTAGCCCACACAAGGTCGCCTCAGTCTCGAGTAACACTAAGACATACTAATGGCTCTCATCTTTCTTACATCATAAATATTCTATAATTGTTACATTTTTTTAACCCATGTTATTGTATATTGGGCTTGTTGATGAAAAAATTGTATTATTTTGCTTGATATTCTGATATTACTTTGAAAATTATTGTTGCTACTCCTGGACTGAAAGGCATTGTGACCCCTGTCAGTGCTTCTCTGATGTCTGTATCCTTAGAAGTTCTCATTTCCAAGCTGCCACATTAATACTTCTCTACATTCCCCCTCATGTTATAATAATCATATTGGAGTCTCATTGCAATTTTCTGTGCTCAGTATGTGTTCAAAAGATTTATTTGCATTTCTATCCTGAATAAATTAAAATAATTTTGTTGAAAAATGGCTTCACAGGGCTTGAGGTTTTTTATCTTTCGATTCCTGCATACTTATATTCTAATCTGCTGGAAATGCCAACAGTTTAAAGGTAAAAGAAATGCAAATACTTCTTAAACATGCATTTAGCATGTCTCCTGGATTCTTGAAGAGATAAACTACTTACTAAATTATATTCATACTCAAACTCAAATGTTTGAATTTTGGCACACCAATGTACTTTTTTTTCTATTGATAGAAGATTTCTTTACCAAAAACTGCAAGACTTGAAGGAGTTAACTGTATTGATCAGGGTTATATAACAGTAGGCTGAATATGAATTACAAAAAGTTAGTTTTCTCTAGGTGGAAAACTAAATCTGGTTTGTGATGTAGAAATATACACTTAGAATGAATATATTCATATTTTATCAATAAATGTGTCATTCAAACTCCTAATACTTCTTTGCATGCCAAACTACGTTTCTGGTATCTGCTCAATAGTTTGTGATTGACAAATTCTTGGATTATTTCATTGTGAATGTAGGACTGTGAGAAAGATGCTTTCCTTAATAAGTAATATTAATTTCCTGAAACATTTGTTTTACATTACATGCTTTTTAAAAAATATATGCAAGTAATGTAAAGTATGCTGGGTTTGTGGTTTGGTTTTTTTTACAGCATAAGAGATCCAATCCCAATAATGTGTAAGATAGAGATTGAAACAGCACATGTTTTAGACAGGTAACCAGATAAGGCTCTCATCTGAAGAACTGTTCATTTTCATAGTGGGCCAAAATTTATGTAAACTCAAAGATCCTGAAGTGCTGTTTTATGGGAATCAGAGAGTTTTGCTGTATTTTCAGAATTTTAAAGAGCAAGCAGAGCTGTACAACAAAATCACTGAGGATCGGTTTTAGGAAACCAGGAGAGTGAGTCCCAGATGTGAATTAAATAATGATTCAAATATTCTAGTGAGTTTTCTTTGTTGCTGGTTTTTTGTTTGTTTGGGGTGTTTGTTTGTTTGTTTGTTTGTTTGTTTGTTTAATTTGGGTTTTTTTGATATTTCAAGTACATGGAATTAGTCAGCTCTGGAGGTATTTTACAGTCTGGTTTTGGCCAAATGAACATTTCAGGTGTCAGATGTCGGGGTTTTGACTGGCACCCATAAACACAGCCACATCCTTTGCCAGGTATGGTGGGTAGATGGATGCCAGGTGCCCACCAAAGCTGCTCTATCCCTCCCCTCCTCAGCTTGTCAGGAGAGAAAAAATGTAGTGAAAGGATGATGCATGGAGATGTGGGCAGGGAGAGATCACTCACCAATGACTGTCACAGTCAAAACAGACTCACTTGGAGAAATTAAATTAATTCCCAGTCGTATCAGAATAGAATAATAAGAAAGTAAAACCCAAGTCTTAAAACACCTTTCTGCCACCCCTCCCTTCTTCCAGGCTCAGTTCACTCCCAGTTTTCTTTTTCGTGTGGTACCTTTGCCCTGGATGCTGTCCTTCAGGAATAGGCTGCTCCAGTGTGGGTCCCCCGTGGGGTCACAAGTCCTGCCAGCAAATCTGCTCCAGCATGGACTCCTCTCCCCATGGCTCCACAGGTCCTGCCAGGTGCCTGCTCCAGCATGGGCTCCCCATGGGTACTAAAGGGTATCAAATGGAGCTGGTAGGGAACCGGTTCAAAATAAAGGAAGGGGCTACTTTTTTTTTTTTTAATCTAAGGCGATTCTGAACAAGTGCATAAGGAGAAATGCCTGAAGGTTTCTTAGCATACCACAATTGTATCTGCCTCAAAAGGTTCCTTGGAAAGCATGGAAAGGATTTGAAGTCTGGAAGAGTATTCAGGGGAGTATCATATATGTATCATATATACTTCCTGTTGTTACTTTACCCTGGACAGCTGCGTGAGACTATTGATGAAGATAAGATATTGGTCTTACCTTGTATGTCATCTAACAACCACTTGAAGTTGTAACATGTTTTTATTGACTTCCTAGTTCTTAAACTAAGAGGTTTTGTAGTTTATTCTTTTTTTTTTTTAAAAAAAAAACGAACTATAATCTGATCTTGGCTCATCTTCACTTAATGGAGAGAAACTGACAAAGTAGTATTGAGATATTTGAAGGCTCTCTTACATGCACAGCTTCATTTCTTTTGAATAAAGAGTATTTTCAATGACTGAATGTTAGCTCTTTTGAACTGTGGACCAGGAAGCTTTTAAGCAAAATTCAGTCAGAAATGTCAGTCGAGAATTTTTGTTGATTATGTTTTATTTTTTTAATCAAATACACTAAATTCAAACCGAGCTTTGATCCAGGCCTGTCTGATGTATACAGAGTGCTTGATTGTTTTCTCTATTTTTATTCTATTATTTATGAATTTACAGGTGGACCCATTTCAGTCTACAAGATCATTCATGTACGTGTAGACAAATGTCTGCTGCTATATGTATTTCTATTTGAGTTCCCATTTGGCTGGTAAAGCATTTCTTCATCAGGATCTGACCAGCAAAGACAACAGTGTTAAAGAAGTTTTTCTTAACTACCTATTAATGTCTAATATTGAAAAGAATTATTCTGCTAGCCAGCACTACTATGGCAGCAAAATACATATTGTGTTAACCTTACGCTTCTGTGAAAAGATAGCGGACTCATTTCCCAGTGGGAGGCGGAGTGGGGCAAAGAATACTCCAGCTTAGCCATGTCTGTGTGGCTGCATGTGGTTTAATGATAATGATTAAGTGATAGTGGCCCTGCTGTGCTGTGATGTGAGGCAGCTGACTCCCAGGCAGATAAATTGTTGGAATAGGTTTGTAAGAGAGAGTGGACTTCTGATGACTAAATCAGCGTGGTGATTACACTTTTTTGCTTTTGTTCTGATGGTTTTAAGTAAGCCAAGTAATTTACTTACCAGTAGCATGTGGAATGCTGTGGAGTATGGAAAAGGAAAACACAAGGTCAGTACATTACTGCCGTCCCCTCCCTGCCTCCCAGTGAACAACCTCAACTTCCTTCTTAGAGCTTCTTGCATCCTGCTGAGTTTGTAACGTGGAGCAGTCCTTAGCAGGAGTCATGTAACAGATACAGAAAACTCTGCAAAGGTAGCTTATGGGATCGCTAATGTAGATGGGACAAGCTAATAGATACATGTTTAAAAGTATATTTGTATTTCTGGCAAATGTGGGCCTAACACCTAAACTGGTCAGACCTTCTAATTTTATTCTTCCTGGAGCAGTTGAAGACATTTTCCTGCTCTCAGGTCTTTTAGTGCTTCCCAGCTGAAGGTTGCTTCCCTTACAACTCATTTGTGCCCTGGCAGTTTTACTTAATTACCACAAACAATTTAGGATAATTTTTCCTAGGATAATAATTTTCATCTCTGGGGATTATAGGGAAAATAGATGAAAAACCACTGATATTAACAAGTGGTAAGATATTCTCAAGGGAAAGTAAGTTCATAATATAGATTATTTGTTCATGTTGGATGTCCAGAAATAACCCTGCTGGACTGGAGCTGTGTAAACAGCAAATGATACATTCAGTGTGTCATGAAGCAAATTCATTTGCACTCAGTTTTCAGAATTCCAAAACATTTTTTTCCCTGTAGCTTTAAGCAGTTCTTGAAAGCAGTGTGTTTCCTCTCAGAAAGTCCCCAAACAAATGGAAACCTTATTCTTCAAAACACGTTGAGGATTTATCAGGGCAGAGATTTTATAGCTTCCTGAGGGAGGAGTTACAGAGGAAGGCCAGTGGCCCAAAGTCACTAAGTTTAGCAAGTCCATTTAAGCCTTAAAGTATTATAAAATTAGGATTCAGTAAATTTCTAGGGTTAAAATTATTTTTATTTATATAATTTTTTTTTTTTTTAGATTAGGAACTATTTACATCCCTGTATGATAAATTTCTGTTTCTGTAGACTTTAGCGTTAGAATATAATATGTACAAATGATTTGATTAAATAAATGAGATTTTTTTGCATGAGAATGTATTACTATATATGATTAAACTGCACATAATGTGGTGTAAAATAGTTTTCTAGCACAGAAGAGAAAGCAAGAAATGTTTAATAAGAAATTTATGCATAGTTAGAATAAAAGCCAGCTAAGTTTTAGCCAGTAGTATTGTGTCCTGCTAAATTCCTATTTTTTCCCCATCTTTACAAATTTGAATTTATCATGATGATCAAAATGGAGAGGGAAACTGTCAATTTGTTTTTTAAAGCTCATAGGAAACAAGCTGCCGCTTCATTTTGAAGAATACTGAAATACTTTATTTCTATATGAATTGTGTGGGGTGTCTCTATTTTAAGAAATACATAGCAAACCCCACATATCTCCGTGATTGCAATAAGCTACTTCTAAAGATAAAATAAGACTTTTTGTTGCTGAATTGTATGTCTTGCACAGTCATATTTTTGATTGAGGGAAGGAAGTGGCATTGGTGTGCTAATGGTAATAGCTGATGCAAAACTGTTCTGGATAAGGTAGTATTGTAGCATGGCTATGAAATTCAAAGATTGCAGAACATCTGAATAGCAATTAGCGAGGCAATGGTAATTTATTGAAAACATTTGAAATTTAAGTTACTGCAGCTGAATGTGTCATATCAAAGACTTAGATGCTTATCATGTTTGTGAACAGTGTTGTTAAATCTTGTGACTGTTTCCACTCTTTGATGAGATAATTGTACAATTTGGACCGCTACTATTTTCCATTCAGAAATGCTTAATATAACAGAAGAAGTCATCAGAATTACTAAGAGGTAGGATACGATACTGTTCCTGTCTGAAGGACTTCTACCAGAGAGGAAATGTGCAAGAACTTGTATTTTTATCTCCCTTCCATCTCCGCCAGTCAACTGGGGACTGGTAAACGACTGGTTTTTGTTGCCCTCACTGAAAGCAAACCCAAGTTCAGTGGAGGAGGTACAAGATCATGCTTCATTAGGTAGTCTTTTTCTCTGTCATTAAAGTAATGTGGAAACTAGCCAAAAAGGCACTAAGTTTATCTGAAGTAACACTTGCAGCTTTGTGGAAGTATGCGGCTGAGTAATAGTACAAAAATAGCAAGTTATTTTGAGGAAGAGCATATGTTCTGTAACAATGAGAAATTCGTATACAGATAAAAGTAATTATGTATCTAAATATAAATTTCAGATGAGAAAGATCTGTGGCTTAGTGCCACAAAGTTTTCTGTAGATGCAGCCGTTAAAAGTTGTTTAATGCTCATTTTTCTAACATAGTTATTTAAAGACACGCCATCATTGGTAAATTGCTGTACTGCCTTAGGGGTGCATATTTTGTAGTCTGTAACAGTACAGATAATAGGCCCTTTTTATATTACAGTGCACACTGATATACAGGGTACCACACAGTGATAATTACAGGCTTTTTTTTTCTTACAAGAAAGGTACATTGCAGAGCCATAGTGTTTGCTTACTATTTAAAGACACTGGCAGCCAGATGCAGCTATCTCCTGTCAGAATTAAAAATTAAGACAACACTGGAAGAGATTTTCAGGTTATTTGAGGAAGCAGTTAGGTATATATGCTTAGACACTGGAAAAAAAATCCAGTACAATCACTTGTGCAGTATCATTCAAAATTTTTCATGGTTCATCAAATTATTGCAAAGTTTGTTTAGAAGATAGAAAGTATTGCTTTGAGGATTACAACTTTACTTCATAGAAGTTGCTCTATTTGTGGAAGAGATTAGCTTCTTTATAAAAATGTGAAGTGTGCACCAGGTTGCTCAAAGTCTTTACCTTTAAATACTTCACCATCTGCTTTTTTTTGTTTAAGCTTTCTGTTAAACAATTAGAGATTGGCATATGTAAAAGTCATACTGATGAGCAGAACAAGAGATTAGAAGATTAAGCTGCAGTTAGATGTTGAATAACTAGAATCTAAGGCATTACCAAATAAAATCCACATCAAGCTCTGCATAGTGTAAAGCTGACTGAATAGACTGAGCTTTGAAAACCTCAAAAGTAATTATGTAAAATAAAGTCTTCGTTGTTAAAATTCTACTTTTCAGGAGGTACCAGTTTGAAAATATTAGACCTTAGGACAATCTTGGCAAAACAAAAATCAGTTCTTATTGGGTTTTGGGTAAATATTTTTTTCTTTCCTGAGCCACTTGCACTTCAAAAATCTGCATGCTACTTGCTGTCATTTGCTGTCTATAAGAAAGACGTGATCATGCACAACTTCTGTTTCAGAAGAGGAAAAATGTTGGCAGAGGAGAGACATACAGAATTTAGGAGTCATAAAATCACTCAGTGTATGTATTTTTAACCTGTTTGTCTTCCTCTCTCTTTCCTAATCATTGAATAACCAGCCTTTTCTCATTAGTGTCTGTATTACAAAGTAACTGTGTTGCTGCCGCTGGGGAGAAATGAGGAGAAAAGGTTCTAAAAGGAGAAGGTTCCAAAATTGAGATAGAAAATTATTAAGAAAATAGGAGAAAAGGTGAAGAAAAGAATCCTTATGAGGTTTTTTATCCTCTGGACTTTTTTTCCATATTTTTTCTCTGTAATGCTGAAAGTATCGAGGCAAAGTAAATACAGTAGCTTTAGCTCTTGCATTTATGATTCTGTGAAAAAGAGAGATCACTTTCCTCTGAGCCAGCAGGCATCGCT
This sequence comes from Eulacestoma nigropectus, assembly GCA_013397775.1. Taxonomy (NCBI): domain Eukaryota; kingdom Metazoa; phylum Chordata; class Aves; order Passeriformes; genus Eulacestoma; species Eulacestoma nigropectus. The sequence goes on along the minus strand of VZTE01001604.1, from coordinate 441,905 downwards.
GCATCTAAAATAGTGCTAAAAAAGGGAAGTATAGGAGGTAAGTTACTATTTCTGCTGCTAGAACTTTAATGCACAAATTTGTATTTGGTGTTTAGAGTTGTTTTTTAGAAATAAAAGATAGAGTAAAAAAAAATCCTAGTTATTTTCATGATCTTTCTGTATGTCTGGGATCTGTTTCATGGGTACTTACTGGTATGTGCTGCAGTTCTTGGCTGGGCTACATACCCAGGTTTATTTTCTGTGTAACTAAGTATGCAGGGGAATAGCTCATACATGTCCAGATCTCATCCTAATACTTCAGATGGAGCCTGGAAACTTAAATGATAGGTAAATTATAAAACAAGAAGTCAGGAGAATACAAAAATATCACCAGCCACTATAACTGTGAAATCTGGGCATTTAGGGAGTAGTCCTGTTGAGGCCTTCTGGCCAAAATCAGCAGTTAGAATATTGAGTTTGGAGAGAAATTGGAAGATACTTTCCTTTAATGAAGGGGAACAAAGTGTTTTGTATGGTGCTCTCTTTGTAGAGACGTTCCTAGTACTCTATTTTACTTGTTTATTCCTGTGATTTTAAAAAAAGCTCCTCACAAAATGCTCCTCGTTTGGCGCTTTGTGCATCCATGCCATATGTTAAAAACATGATAAAGAGTAGTTGTAGAATCAATGCAGAGACACTTATCATTTATCTTTCTCTGCACCCACACTGAAATAACAGACTTCTTTTAATAACAGCCTGTTATTTTCTGCACCATTTTTTCCTCCTGCAGATGTAAACTTTCTGGCTATGCCAGGTCAATGTTTTTCAAATTGACCAGGAAATTTATATTTATTTTTTTATTTTTCTGACTCACATTTTGAGAATCTATATTTAGGTTCTTTAAAACACTGAACTGGTATATCTGGAGTACATAAACTAAGAATTGAAGCCTTAATAGCGACTAAAAGTGACTACAAAAAATCACGATGAGTTTTTTGAAGTACTACTGCAAGCACCAGTTCTGTAACACATTTTATGCCACTTCTCATATTTTCAGTGTGTCATCTAGAAGATAAAAGAAATTTTAAGAGGATTTTGGGAGCCAACTTAAGTACTGTTGAACTTGTTTGAATAGTCTTCAAGGAGAAATAATACCCAATTTGACTTAGACATGCTAATATATTGGCTTATTTCCATAGCTGCTGCATACTCTGAAATGTGAAAGAGGCTAAAGGTTCTCATCCTGTCTGATCTAATTTTGTTTAAAGTTTTTTCAGTTTGAGCATCCTGTAACAGTCATTTTTAGCAATGGAATCATAAATGGACTTTATTGCTTGATTTGTTTTCTTTCCTACTGACCTGAAAGGAAGTGTCTAGATTGTATCATGAAGTACAATGTGTGTTTAAGCATGTAGAACCCAGAGCTGTAGCAAGAAATGTTACAAAAGGTGGTATAACTTCACATGGAAATGCCTGTGGGCAAATTTGAAACCTATAATTTTCTTTGCAACCAAAATATCCCAGCATGTTAGGTAGAACATGTTGTCAGTGGTTTGTTCTTGTGCATAAGGTGCTGATCTCTGTGTTTTGACCGAAGTATGAGAGAAAATTTCCCCCAAGAGTGTGTTTTATAAATGAGTAGTAAATTTCACTGAAGAGTTTTACTTCAGATGTCAATCCTTTGTGACAGCTTCATGTATCTTGCTTTGATCATCTCTTCCTTTTAGTCAAACTGTGAACAATGGCCCAGATCGCATAGTTAAAGGTAATGGTATATTGGATTGTAAGAGAAAACGTTATCTAGGAAAAACATAAAATAGCTTTGAAAGTTCCATCATGCTCAGAGTCTTTTCACATAGCAAGGATCCATGAGGTAAGAACAAATATGTACAAAATGAGTTTCTTTTCTGGCTGTGGAAATTGAGTAACATAAGAACATGGAGAGATGCTGCTCTGTGACTATCACTCATGGAGGAGTCAGTGCTGAACCTTCTTGGAGTGGCTCCATTCAGGAACAGCTTGAGGGGCCTGTACCAGCAGTGATCCAGACATAAGTTACATTTGTCTCCTAGACTCTGAAAATAAGCCATCGTTGTAAAGTAAATTTGCTCCTTGTGTAACCCTACACAGGATAAAGAGAATTCTCGTTTAATTTAGTGCTTGTTTAGTCTGAGTCTTTGTGTGTTGAAGAAGCCTCAAGGTGTTCCCAAAAAGGAAAGCTGGCATTGATTCTCCTGTGATGTGTATAATTCTCAAGCTTTCCTCTGAGGGAGCTCTTGGCTTTGGGAAGGGCTGCCTGGACGCTGGGAACAGGGAGACTGGAAGAGTTTTGCTATTCAAAAAAAACTTCCAGAACACCAAAGTCCTCTGGGTAGCTGAAGGGCTACACTGGAGCATGTGCTACACACATTGGGATATGCAGCCCTAGCATTGTAAAATTAATTAGAAATGTTTTCAGTCCCTTGAATAGACCAAAATATTTAGTAATAACAGTTCAGTTCTTAAAAGATGCAATTTCTGTTTTGTCCATACGAACACCTTTTTTTTAGATTCTGTTCTTTCTTTTTTTCCCCACACTTCATACAAAGATATTGTAAAGAAGCAGCTTAGGGAAATGAAACAAGCTGTCCATATTTGTAGAAGTTACACTTCCTCATGGAATTTCAGTAATGTATAACAACTGGTCTAAATGGGGATTATAACGGTTTAGATTTTTTTAAATTACTATTTTAAATAAGAAGGAGAACTGTAATGATTTCCCAAGAGAGCAAGGATGACATAGTTAAAAGTCATGCTGGAAGAAAAATAGATACTTAATGTGTAAAAAATGTCCTAGTTTACCATGTTTTGTCTTTTAAAATGAAGCATGTAGCTATTTTTTCTGCTGTGGTGGTGTTAACCTAGTAGAAACATCTGACCAAACCCAGCAGTGTTTGAACTCTGTAGAAGTAGATTGAGTACAGTAGTAGACACTGTAGTTGACTATTCCAAAATGTGTGGGTTGCCCAGATGTCTGGTATGTTTGCCATGTGGCATACACATTAGTTATGTATATTGTGACCAATGAAGACAGCTTTATGCACTAGTTGTAGTACAGTAATTTTTATTTCCTGTCAATATTTAAAGTTTACTATTTCTTGATAAGCCACTGTACAAATGAATGCTGAGATTTCAGCAGATACGGAAAGGATTTTTTAATTAATTCTTCTAGAGGCAAAGATAGTATTTTCTTTATATGATGCAGTCTGGCAATTTATCTCTGTTTTGTTATTTAAGTAACTATTCTATCTCATGCTGCCCTATAATCTGCAGAAAGGCACAAGCAGATTGAGAGGAGACTCACAGTCAGTGTGTGCTAATAGAATCTCCGACGTGGTTTCTCTGACGAGTTCTAAAGACTCCATATTTGTGGATTTTCATGAAAAATGTTGAAGGTTTTTCATGGAAGTTTGAATAATAGGTTGTTTGTTTAGAAACTAAAGATGGTTACAGGCTGAGAGAGTTGAGGGTGTTCAGCCTGGTGAAGAGAAGGCTCCAGGGAAATCTTAGAGCAGCCTTCCAGTACTTAAAAGAGGTTTACAGGAAGGCTGGAGAGGGACATTTTACAAGAGCATATAGTGATAGGACAAGGGGGAATGGATGTGAGCTGAAGGAGAGCAGATTTAGATTAGGTATTAGGAAGAAATTCTTTACTGGAAGGGTGGTGAGGCACTGGAACAGGTTGCCCAGAAGTTGTGGACCCCTATCCTGGAAGTGTTCAGGGTGAGGGTGAATGAAGCTCTGAGCAACTTGACCAAGTGAAAGGTGTCCCTGGATAAAAACACACCCACCTGCCCACCCCCAATTTCCCTGAATATGTGTAGGGGAAAGCTGTCAAAGCTGCTCCACAGCCCAAGATTCCTTTGCACCAGTGCAGTCATTACAAGTGAGGGAAAAGCTGTCCTTAAGCTAAAGGACAGTTTGAGCATTAAGATGCAATGGTTACAGATGAGCTATGAATGGTCTGTATGAGCTACTCCAGTATATATGTTGGAATTCCATAAATGTTTTAACCATCAAGTAAGTGAAACTATGGGACAGTATCTTGATAGAGAGATAGGGGAAATACACAGCAGTTATAGTGTGATATATTTATGAACATGATGTATTTGCTTACCGTACCAGGAAATTGCTTAAAAAACAGGTAGCATCACCTAGTCCACATTTCTACTCCTGCTGAGTAACGTGTTTTTTGATATATATAACCTACATGAGTTACATTTTTTGCCAGGTTTTGGAGGATCTCTGTCTCTCCAGATCCTGTTTCCTTTTCCTCCCAGGAGAAGTGACATGATTCCACAGAGTCTGCTTAGTAACTAAATATTGTAGAAATTAACAGTACTATTGTAAGGTCTTTTGCACTGTCAATATTCAGCAAATGGGGCTTGGTGTTATCCAGTTGAATGTCAAGTTACTGGGGAGACACGACAATAATGCTGTTAGAATTGACCTGCTGTGGAAGAGGATGGCAATATATGTGTGATAGACTTTTGTGGGTACACTGAAACTTCTTACACAATATAGCTTCTCTTGGGTTAGATGGAAAATCCCTATGGACGGAAGAAAGAAATGTGAGAATAAGTGAAATGTGGCATGTTCTTGCTGCGATGTGGCCAGGTCATTCTTTCATGAAAGCAGGAGAGCTTCTGTAGCCTGCTGACTGGGCAGGGTATGTGGATGATGGAGAGGAACACAGAGAGTGCAGTTCCTTCTGGCCTCAGTCACGTGCTGGCTTTTGGGCGTGAGTGGTTTTTTTGGTAGAGAGAGAAGTTCAACTTTGGTCTAGTTTATGATTTATCTCCAGTACTCAAAACACCCAAACCTCTGGATGTAGGCACTAAATCTTTGATGTACTTTATAAATGCCAAAGGAAAACACTGAGTAAACCATAAGACCACAAATGTGAAGATAAACTTGGGTTCTTTCTGTGGCTCAGCTTTAACCAACTCATCTTAATCTGTTTTATATTAATTTATTGCACAGAAAGAAAGGGAGATGTCTTGTTTATTTGTTTTTTCTGCTGTTGCTAAAAGTGGAAATTCTTGGTGTTTAAAGGAACTTACTAAAGGAGGACACTGAGATTGTGTTAATTCTTTCAGAGTTCCTTTAATGTGTGGTGTTAAACATCGTGTATTAGAAAAAAAATCATGGCTCAGCAGTGAAATTGAAATTTGAAGTAAGTTCCGCAGAACCAGATTGTTACTTGAAATGAAGAAGCCTACAGCACATGTATGAAGATATGTTAACAAATATGGCTTTAAGGTAAAAATTAAACATACTAATTAAAAAAAAATTATGTAGTTCTTACTTCTTTTCGGTCTCTTGTTATCGTTGGTCACTTGAAGTGACTATAAAATACTGATTTTTTGTTAGAGAGCATCCTCTATTCATGTACAGATGCATAAATACCTGGATAAAATCACCTGTCTGTTGACTGAAAATCAGCTTGATTTGGGCTGTTAGGTAACTTGACTAATGATATATACAGATAATTTATTCTTCCATTCTCACTAATGCAGAATGCAGAATGTTATTATCTTCAGTCAAAGCAGCAATGAGAAAAACTACTGTTAAATAGATTTTTGGTTATGATTTTTTTT
>VZTE01001604.1:418256-436249 GCA_013397775.1 Eulacestoma nigropectus | reverse complement strand
TTTTTTTTTTTTTAGTTTTCCCTCCAAGTAAACAGAGATTACAACTGCTTAGATGTTGTATCTGGTATTTATTACGAATATAGGTATTGAACATCTAGTTTGAAACAGTGATAATCCTGCAAATGTGTTGTCGCACTTCTTTAGTTTTTGTTTTTTAAAAAATAAACAAAATTAAGAACTGGGATAGTGAGCTGAATTATGACACCACAGAGTTAGGTACTGCTGTAAGAAGTGGGAGGGAATAACAGAACCAGCTAGTTGACTAACCACTTCCCTTCATTGTTGCTTTTAATATCAGAATACCCTTGCTAGCTTTCTAAACCACCGTAAGTTACATTAGAGAGACCATGTACACCCTAACTGGTAAGTTCCTTTCATTTTAGATCTAAACTGAAAGTTCAATTGGAAGTGATCCTCAGTGGTTAAAAACTGAATACAAAGCAACATAATTACTTTGTGTTATATCATAATCATTAAAAAAATGATCCTCTGTGTTGTTAGTAGTAAATAAATCTGGACATATAACTGCCTTAGCAATAAACTTCATGCAGGGTCAGAAGGATATATTTACCTGACAAATTACAAGCTAATTATCAAAATAATAATAACAGTTGAAAAAACAATGCAAGTTTGTAAGGTCCGAAAAGTGATTTGATTGACATTTTTTGAATGAGTTGAGAAATGAACTTCCATTTCTCTCACAAGTGCTATATCTTATGCTGTGCTGTCCTTCACGAGCTGAAGCCATTTATGTTGGTTGCTATTACTGCTTGGTGGTTGGAAGATTTGTCCTTGATGGTTTCAGTTGCAGGTCCTGGTAGTAATAATTATTACAGTTTAAAGCCCTAAATAATAGGCTAAATAAACAAGCAAATACTTTTCAGTATAGTTTCACTTTTAAATGCTCTAAATAATCTGAAGTGAGGCTATCTTACAGTGGAGATGTATAGTTAAGGCTAAAATACGCTGGGTTTATGACTGCTGTGGTCAAAAATCTGTCAATCAGCCATGAAGTCTGTATTAAGTTCAAGCCTGGTGTCTTGGCAGCAGTACAATGGAAGACTCTAGCCTGTATTTACTGGTCTAATGGGAATTAGATTGGATTGATAGTATGCAGCCAAAAGTTGTAATAGCGGTTTTACTTTTTACAGCTATTTCTTTTTGTCTTACTGATCATCTGTCTGATGTGGCTAAATACACCCCAAGACGAGGGAAGGCCATATCAGTTCAGAATCTGTTTTATTGAAATCATTTAGTGAGATGAGCTAACTTCTGTTGTCAGTATATTTTTTTACTTAGTAGCTTTATTTGAAATGTATTAGGAGCTTTTTAATGATAATTTTCCTAGCAATAGAAGCCCAAAACCCAAACCCAAACAAGCAAGCAAAAAATACCCCCAGTAATGGGTATTTTTCCTGGAGAATTCATCATTAAAAATTTGTCTATGTATTTTGGGTTCTTAATGATTACATTTTATTTTATTGCAAGCTGTCTATCCACATTAGCACTCTATAATTTCTACAGCATGTATTCACAAAGTAGCTGCTATGTATTCTTTTCATATTTGGATATTTACTTTTGAAAGGTGAAAACATTAAGCCAAATGTTTGAGAAGCTTCAGGAGGTTGACAAAAAATAAGGATTTGAAATTATTATGGTTTTATTTATAATCTCACACTGAAAAACATAACAAGTAATTCCATTTGAATCTCACACAAGAAAACATGCTGGACTTCGGATCATTCAGCTGGGAGTGACCTTGTGGCTGCCAGCCACTTGTGCTCTAAGAGATGGGTGTGCTGTGATGAAAAGGCTTCCACATAACTTACCTTTAATGCTGATGCCTTTTAACAGCCATCAAACAATAATTCTTTTTCTTCTTGCAGAACTTACTGGATGTTAAGTCTAACAGTATTGAATAACTTACAGCAGTAGTAGCTGCAGGAAGTGTTGCTTTTTGAGGCCATCCACATCCCTCATCTGAGCAACATGAGCGTAATTAGCAAGTAATTTTTTCTTACTAAGTGACAAATTAAGCTTGTTTTGCAGACATCTTAACTTTTAATATTGTCCTCTGCTTCTTTATACCAAGTTTTGTTATTATTGTTATTCTTTTACCTGGTTCTCCAGCTACAAGAGATCCCCTTGGAATTTTTTGAATTTTTCCCTCATTCAAGTCAGTAAAAAATTTAACCTCTTCCTTTAGTCTTCACTGCATTGCAGTGCCTGCTGCTGGATTTACACAGTTCTTAAAAGTCTTGGTGGACCTGTGACAAAATGCATTTTAGTGAGGGATTTGTCAACGCTACTTTCATTTCCAACTGAACTGGAATCATGCAAATATGTGATCATCCCAGCAGTCATTAAAGGATACAGATTCTGAGACAAAACCAACCTTATCCTTTCCCCACTCCACCTGGACCCTTGAGCAGCACAGCTGCAGCAGCCTGGTCTCAGAGATGGCAGGGAGGGACTTCTGGGTGTTCTTCCTGATGTCTAGCAAAGGCAGCTCCACAGTGGGAGCACTACTTACATTCTCTTTCCTCTCCCAGCTGCCATTTTTGGGAACCTAATATGTTTCACACCCTGTCAGACCTGGCAGAAATCACTCCATGAATTCAGAAGTTATTGTGATGAGAGCCTAACGGATAAGTTTCATTTCCTTAGGAAACCAGGCTAAAAATATCTTTTTAGCTCTTCTGAGTGCAGAGGAAAATTTTTTAAATGTTAGTACCAAGTTTGTTACAAAATGGGAGGCAAAAAGGGATTAAAAAAAAAAAAGACATTTTAGCCAATCAGTGTGAAGAATCTGTTGTTGAATTTTTAAGGTATTGGGTTGTCAATTATTTTTCATCTTCTCTCTAGCATTCAAATATGCTTAGTGCTGTTCCCGAGGCCATCTATTTTTGGTCTTAGAAGAAGCCATCATGTAATTATATGTGTTACCAGAGCCTATCCTCAGGGATCCTAATTCTGACCAATGTTTCAAATCAATGTTCCCAATCCAGTATTTAATCTCAAAGCAGTTGTTCTTTTATCCATTCCAAAATCTGTGGTGTTAAGAGTCATAACGAGTGTAGACTTGTTCATATTATTAACTGTTCAACTGACTATCACTGAAATTAATGAACTTCATTGGATCCTGAATACTGGGGGAGAGGTATCCCTTTAGGTCAAGAACCCCCCTTTTTTTTGAGATCTGTTTTCAAGTACAGCTTGCTCTTAGACAATTTTCCTCCTCTGGTTCAATTTTTTTCTCTTGCAGGTAGTTGTAAGTGAAAGGGTGTGCCAGCAAATGTAAAATAATTCCAGAGAAACTTTTCCTGTGTCATTTCTGTGCTATGTGGTGTTAATGTTACAGAAAAGGTTGCTGCACACCCCCCACCCCTTCCCAGACACGTTTTTCCAGTTGGAACAGTACTGTTCCTGTGTCCACAGCATAGGCAAAATGAATAATGTTGCAGAAAGGCAGGTCAGGTCTTAAAATCAAACTTCTGACTAGCAAATATGTAGTGCTCAATGTAGTTTTCAGCTATATTAAATGTAGTGCGAATGACCATACTGAGTGTTACCACTGCTCTGAGTGGGAGGGTATGCTGGATATTTTAAATAATGTTTTTAAAATCTGATCACATAATACTTCTATAGGAAGGAGGAGGTCAGAAGGAGGAATGGTTGAGGGAGTCTGGTCTTGCACTATCTATGTAGTTGTTTCTGGAGGCATGTGGAAGAAATGAAGCTGTCTCAGATTTCACAGTTTATAGGAGAAAATACTTAGCAGCTCCACTGGAACGTCTGCGTGGCAGTTGCACATTCCTTCATTTCATCTGTCTGTAATCTCCCTCCCCACTATAGGTACGTGCAAGGTCCAACCTGCGTTTGTTATCTTCTGTAGTTCCTATGGAGGGCAACTGACAAAGGACAACTTTTAGAATTTTTTATCATTTCCCTGGTGCATTCCTGCCTTCGATGTCTGAGTGCTTATAGGAAATGAAACTTCAGTTGAGTTTAGCGGAATGGTGGGGTTTGATGTTTCCCAGCACTTTTTTTTAATTCAAAAGAATGATTATGTTTGTGAAGCCCAAATTAGTCATATTTGAAGGGCTTATAGCTTACAGGAAGTAGTAGCATTTTAAAGCTTCTCTGAACCTTCTAAGTTGCCTCCTCTATATCTCAGATAATGGCAGCATCATTCTGACAGTGTAAGTTTCAAGAGTTAATGGAGAATTTTGAATAATAAAATTCACTGAATAGCATGATTAACTTTTTTTTGGTCTAATTTTCTACCCAATGTTGGTGGAAGTTAAAAGGAACAGAATTGGTTTGAAGAGTATACAGGAATTCTGTAGAAACAGAGCTGAAATTGTCAAGTAACAACTTGAGACTGTTTTAGTAGAGGCTGGAAAACATTTTCCCTGTTTGAGTTTCTGTTTAAAGTAGCACCTGTCATGTCATAAATATTGGTAAGTCATTTTAATTTTAATCCTAATTTTTTCATCAAATATTCTTGTATGAAGCATGATCATTGCACATCAGTGTTTGAAAGCAGAGGAGGCAGGAGAATGTACAACCCTGTGAGAAAGCTTAAAAAGCCCTATATTTGCAGCTGGTTTGATGTACTATTGCAGTGAAATAGCAGATGCTGCCAATTATCATCACTCTGATGGCTCTTTAGTGTTGTTACATTTTTCAAATTATTCTCAGCTCACTAATTTGATACTCTTAACCAAGGCTGTTACTAGAGCTCTCTTATTTCATTATTTGTAATTACTTTTGGCTTTGTAAATGAAAACAATCCTGCTGCTGATTCTGTAATTTATAATCTGTGTAATTGTAGATTTTTGTTAATTTCTTATTATTTGTCAAATCTTTGTTGTGCAAAAGACTGTTATTGCTGCCATTTATTTAAGAAATGGTCTTAATGTCTCGGGAGGTTTCTTTCACCTGGAATCTATTTGCAAATTATATGCATTTTGTAAAAATAAGATACAAAATTGCAGGAATTAATACATTGTTTCCATACAGAAGAAAATACTGAATAAAATTTGGGAGTAAACAGTACAATTCATGGAAAAATCATGAAGAGCATTATTCATTTCATGTTTGATATTATGATTCCAGTTTCTTTCTTATCTGTCTTTATAGGGAGAGGGGTGAAGAAAGGAGGTCCTTAAGCAAACTATCTTAGGCAGATGAACACAGTATTTGAGAATAAACAAAACACTGAATTTTAAAGGTGTGAGGTCACAAAAATGTTTGGAAGATCACAACCGTTTTTTATTCTTTTACAGATTGCTGTTTGCAGATATTCTAGCAAGATTGTTAGCTGAGTCTAACATGATGATTTGAAAGGATGAACTTTTATATCAAAACGTATAGCAAAGTGGGAGTAAAGTTTTGAAGTTATGCCAGGAGAATCTTTGACTGACAGATGAAGAGTTTTTTCCTTACGAATTTTTTTCCCTGTTGTAGTGTTTTCCCAGACTGTGAAGAAGATTTTAGACTGTGTGAACCAGATTTATCCTTTCATGTACTCACTCACTCTGAATTGCTGCATTTAGAAATGTTACAGACAGTTGAATGCTGTTTAATAATAAATTGGCAAAAGTTCTAAAGAATATAATCTTTTCTCAGACATATTTTTCTGAGAAGGCCATGCAATCGTTCTTTAATGAATATTTATGATTTATAACCAAAACCTTCTCTCTCTAATATCACACATGTCTACTAAGTGTGGAGATTGAATTAGGAGAGCTACTTTATTTTCCATGAAGCCATGGCAAAGCTTTGTGTGGGTCTGCTGAACACTGTTCTTCCTTAAGTTAGTTATTTGCTAATTAACTTTGGCTATTTTTCTTGCTTGAACGCATACTTGCAGACTAGAACAAATGTGTGGAAGACTGCAAACTATTTTACAAAACCACATTTGGTGCCTTGAAGTAACTCAAAATAAGTTAACTTGAGGGGGAAATATAGAATCATTCCAGACTTTGATTCGGGCTTAAAAATAGCATTTTTATGTTATTGCTGTGTGACTCTGAGACACATAGCCAATAGTCTTGTATAGCCTACAGGTTATGTATGTGAAGAATATAAAGCAAACCTTCACTTGGACAGTAATGTTGAATTGTGTGTGTAGGTAGGATCCTCTTCTTTTCGAAGAACCCTCAAAGGATGAGTACTCTTCACTGCAACAATCTGTTCCTTCTGCAAGATAGCATTCTAGACTCTGTCTTTGGTTTTATGTGGTTCTGTGAAGATTTTGCTTATCTACTCTCTGATTTGTCAGTAATCAGGCTATATGCATGGAAGTATGGTATTTTATTACATTTTCCAGAAGATGCAGCTTATTTGACAAGCTATTTTCTTGTCCAGAATTTTTCTTTATTCTCAGAAACAAGTGAACCCCGAAACTCGTCTGAAATAGACCTATCTCTCCAAATTATAGACCAAGAAAGCCCCTCCAAACCCACAAAGAGAGTAAAAAATATCTTTCATTTATGTGAAGCTCTTGCTGAAGTGCAGTTTGCAGCAGTTTGGCTATAGCTTATTGCTAAATTGGGTTTTTTTGGGTAGTAAAGCTGCAGATTCCTCTTGGGCCTTTCTAAGTCTCACCTGGTTTAGGAGCTACTTTGGCTCTATTTTTAATACCAAAGTATAGTCCTGTATTCCCCATCAAGTTACCCACTGCTTTCCATCCCATTTTAATGAGGAGTCATCATTTCACATATTTTATCTGTTTTCCAATTTGATTCTGCTGCTTCCAGTCATCATTTCCCATTCAGCAAAATTTATAATCTTAATTCTGATTTTATAGCTCTAACATCAGTAAGTCAATATGTCCTTTTTAGACAGATGCTAGTTTACTGTTTCCATGCTGCAAACAGCTGGTAGATGATTCTTGCTGCACCCTGAGATTACAGAAAGCTCTGTTGGTACTATGCCCAAACTAATTGAGTCTATTTCTTAGCAGCAAGGGTTCTGTGCTGTCCTAATTGCAGTTAAACCACTATCTGTTAGCCCAGGAGGCACATAGAGATTTATTGCATATGTCTTTGGAGAGGTTAATGGTATTCCCATTTAAATCCATGGCAACTCCTCTCCTCCATACCCATCCACAAACTTGTATATATCCTTTGAATCTGAATTTGAAAGAAAACATGAAGATAATAATGGATAATCATCAGTTAGGCTTTAGAATAATGGCTAGGAAACACACTCTACCAAGGAGATTTTTAATTTGGGAATTTGCAAAGTTAGGTGCAGGACAGGACGTACAGGACAGTGTGTAACTGGTGTTTGCTGGAACCTGAGTCAGAATTGTCTGTTCTGAAGTTTGGCAGTAAGGCTATTTCTCCTTTTGTTTTGCTAGTTCCTTCACTGTCCTTCCCCACGATGCCTCATTCTCCATCAAAGCTATTCAAAAGTGTAATATACCTATTGTAAATAAAACCGGAAAAAACCAAACAAACCCTGTCTTGTCTTATTAATGTTCTTCTAAACAAAGAACAAAACCTGAAGTCTAAATATGCCTGACCATTTGGAACTGGGGATGTTTTGATTTCTGAAAAAAAAAAAAATTAAACAAGTCAGTCTTTGTGCGGTTAAACAACTACATATGCAAACAAAGGCATTTTTCTAATTAAAATTCATTTGGTTATTACAGACTGAATTAAAATGACAGTGAAAAAACAGCCTCAGGTGTATGACTGTGCATTTTAAAGTGCTACATTTAATGTTTATGCAGAAGGTTTTTATATTTTAGAAAGTGATTAGCACCTTGGCTATACTGCTTTCGGGAGTTTATTTATTTATTTATTTATTTTAACAGTGCATAAGATTTCAAGATTTTCTTTCAACATTTGACCTACTTAGGAAAAAAATTCTGATTAGCACCATGTAATATACTCCCTCAGTTTTGGAAGTGCCTTTGGGTAATGTATTGTAGAGAAAAGTAATCTCATCTAGTAAATGGACCCTATCACATTTTAAGATATAGATTTTTTTCCCCCCCATCTATTCCCTATGCCTAATTTAGTCCTCAGATGCAGCCCTGTTTAATGAATCCATGTTCAGCTGTTGTGCTTTACTGATAGCTTAATTCTGTTTGCATACAAACTCTTTTCTTCCTTGGCTGATTAAAAAGAATCCCTCTCTTTGAAGTCAGGTGGCACAAACAGAGCCTAAAAAGTTTGTTACAAAATTAAGCTTTTGGACATTCTTTATTTTCTGAGTTCTGTAAAGCACTTTGTAGTTAGCAGGGCCTAAACAACTGTGTCCCCAAAAGGTAAAGGTGAGCGATGACTGTGGATTATGCTCTTAGTTAGGGAAAACCTGTGGACAAACAGAACACAAATTAGCTGTATCCTTCCGTCCAGACTGAAGTGGGAGCAGGATAGTTTGGAAAGGACTTCACACTTCCCATTTCTTCCTTTACCTACTTCCCATAATATGGAACATTTGTTAATGAGGTAATACACATTCATCTGGGAATTGTTGAGGGAGTTCCTAAATATTTCTCATTCCAAGTAGCCAATAAGCTTCCCTGAAAATAAATTTCCCTGACACTGCTTCCCTGAAAATCAATTTCAGCACCAGACATGGGAAGTTAGTACATTTCTTTCCTTGAATTTCAGGGTGGACAAGAGGAATAACTAATGACTTAAAAAAAAATCTGAAAAAATGTATCTTCTGCTTTGCTTCTCTGCTTCAGCTGGGACTAACAGACTGGCATAGATGGGTGAGAACCTGTCTATTGCCACCAGAATTTGCCTGAGATGAGACTGGATAAATCCCAGTTAATGAGTAGATCATGTAAAAAGTCATAAAGTTTTATGTAATAAATACTTGATGGTGCTTTTTGTAATTAAATGTAACCTTTGTGGCTTTAGAGGCTTATGAAGCTACAAAAGTGCAAACTAATTTTTAATGGTGTGGGATTCTGCCCAACCCCTTTCTGAATTCAGGTGCCAGGTGTGCTTATAACGAAGTGGTGTAGGTGTAGTAAATGATAAATGTGCTTAATAGCAGAGCCAGAGTGAAGGCTTTGCAAAACTCAATAAGGTAAAGTTAATGGTGTAACATAAAATGCTGTCACTTCAGTCCGTGGTCTGTTTAGAGCAACGCTTCCCAGTTTTCCCTGAATCATGAGTACCAGTTCTGAAAGAATAGTACATTGTGGGCAGCCCTGTGCTTTGCTCTGTGTTAAATTGGTGGGGAGCCTTGGGCACCTGCAGGTCTTGGGTTTGTGTCCTGTCAGCTGAGGTCTGTTTATTTTCTGTGCTGCATCAGCCTAATTATATTTTCTTGTGTATTCAGTGTGGTGCCTACAAACGTTTTTTCCATAATTGTTTTAATAATAAGAAGTACCTTTCTTAATGAGACATTAGTTCTAATTTTTAACGTTAAAAAGTATTTTCAGTGTGGCATACAATAGGTGTTTTTATCATTGAGTCAGAAAATGCAAAGTTAATTTATTTGTACTTTTTGGTCTAGCTGTCTATTTGTGTGTGATAAAGGAATACTTCTAAAAGTTCCTAGATCATTTTCCTGATGCGATGTTTCTAAGAGTACCATTTTCCAGATTTTTAGTGCTGGTTGTTAGCAATCATACATAGACATATTTTGCAATTTTCCCTCAAAGTTGCTTCTTGCACACCTGTGAACGGTGATGGCAGATGGCAGATGTCTGGAACGCATAATATTAGTCCTTAGGAGAGCTGTCTTAGTCACGCCGAAGGACTAGAAGCCTGCAGAGAATGGTTTTTTTTTTTGGTTTGCCCTCTTTCTCTTTATTCCCTTCATGTATTAATGTGGCTAAGGAATGCAAGAGTGGATTACAGTTATTCATACATCCTGATATGTGACATCTGTTTTTGACAAATATTTCTCTGCACTGTGGTTGTCTGCTCTGAATCCCAGAACAATATTACAAATTTGGACATTCTAATGACAAAGAATGGAGCACTCCTATGGGGCCTTTCTATCATTTCACTTTGCCTTAATCATTTTACCTTATTTAAAAATACCACTTTGGTCATAACTACTTATGTTTTCTTCCTCAGTTTCATTTCATTTAATGGGAATTGATGTTGTAAATGACTGTCATTTGTTCATAAACTTGACAATAAGCAACAAAAAGACTTATCTGATTTGGAGAAGTAAATGAGCACAATGTCAAAGCATTTAAAATAGTATTACTTGCTTCATATTTATATTACAAAAATATTCTGAACAATACCTCTATTTCCTGGATTATCCTGGCTTTGACTATTTGTTGAAATAGTTTGTCTTTTAGTAAAACTGCATTTTCCTTAATAGAATAACTAAGTCCATGCCAACAGCAATGGAATGCATGAACTGGTGTTCAAGTCTTGAGGTACATCTGAAGGACTAGCTAATTAATACTTTTCTCTTGTAAAATCATGTTCAGTAATAAATGTCTAAATGTGAGGCTTTATCAGAAAATTTTTGTTTTCATGTATTAGGTAGAGATTTTACTAAATGTGGATCCATGCAGCTATTGCAGTGATTTAAGAAAAAAAAAAAAGGCACAGAAATTCCATAATTATTTATGATAATATTATTTCAGTATTCAGGGTTGCGATTTTATAAAGCAATTTGCACAACCGAACAATAGTTGAAATATTGTAAGAATCATCTGAATGCTGCCCAAACCACTTTTTGTTTTAATCTCTTTGGGTTGTATAGTACAAGATAATGAAAATGGTGGAAGCAGGTGAAGGAATTGGAATTTAAACAGATATTCTTTATATTGATTGTATTAAATTTGTGCATCTCTGGGTTCAGTGTGTGTGAACAGTCATTTTTATTCTCTACAGTATCTCACAATGTAGCTGGTCTGCCTTTTTTTGCATAGTTTTTTTTGGCTATAATTTCTCATGAATTCAGGTTTGTAAAGGAAATGTTAGAATGATACCAAATTAATTATTTCAAGGAATATACTAAGATTATCAGAATAGATTGCTACAATAAAATGTTCCTGAATTATTTTGTAAGCTAATTTACTACTCAGATATTTGTCAGAAATTGAGACCTGAACTATGTATGGAGGGCTTTTCAATAATTTACTAAAAGTGAAAGAAACTAACTGGGAAATTTTAAATTACTACCTATGGCAACCCATGTTGAAATCTGTCTGTGTACTCTGTTACCTTTTAAAAATATGTGTGGAATGTTTACAGAATTATTTGTTGCACAATTTTTTTTGGTGTGTCAGCATTATCATGAGTAGAGAAAAGGATGAAAAGATGGACTCATAAAAGAAATGGCGTTGTTTGCAGAACTATGTACTTTTAAAGTATATATTTGTGTAATAATTGCAGTGTTTCTCTAGTTACCTATTTTCTTCAGGTAGTCACATACCTATCAAGTTATTAGTCCTGTCTCAACACATGTCCCACATTGGTGGCTATCTGTGAGGCTTTTTATCAAAGGCAGTGATCTACTTATGTTCCTTCATTGAAAAATGAGATTTGAAGTATTTGATTGTAAATGTATGTCTTTTAAGTGTGTGTTTGAAGTATTTTGTATGCCTGTCTTAATTTTTCACATCAACATAGTAGTGTAGTAGTATAAATTCATAACCAAGAAAGGAATGTTACTTTAGGAGCAGGTATGCAATTAATTCATTATAGATGCAAATTATGATCACATTAATTTTTTTTTTCTGGCTTACTGACTCAGTAAGTTCCTACATCAAGTGGCTATATTTCAGTTGCTATGTTGACATTACAGGTGCCTATGAAGTACTGATAACGGTAAACAGAAATCATATCATTATGAAGGGTTTATGATTGAGGATGGCTTTTCAAGTCTTGGACTCACACAGTGAAAAGAAACAAATACGCTTTGGTAGTGTCCCATAATAGAAAAATGTTGCACAGACTGCCATAACAATTAGATCTCCTGAACAAAGCAATCAGGTGCTGGTCTGAATGGTGCGTTCTTGCAACAGTGTTTTCATCGGGATTGCATGAGACTCCCCAAACCACAGTTCTGCTGAATTCTTGCAGCCCAGCTGACTCCTTCTTGTGTGATCTCCCTGGCATGTGTGTGGTCATTGCTAGAGTGTATCTTAAACTATGTACAAATCATCTCCTGAGTAATCTTAATTACAGAAGCTGTTGAATGTGACCATTTCTACATCTAGAGGAACAGTTTACTGTCTATTTGCAAGTGCCTTACCTGAGTGCAGTTTGGTTAATTCTGCTGTGGAAACTGCCTGAGCATCTCTCTGAAATGTCCAGACTTCATTCAGGGTGATAATCAGCCCACTGAAACAGATGAGTTTGTCAAGACACAGCAGGACCTGCCTGAGGGAATCGTTAGAACCCTCCAGAATTCCCACATGGCAAGCTCCTTTGGCAATTAGGCAACATACATATTTGCAGCTAGAGTTGTAAATAGGTCCTTTTATTTCATCTCTGTAGAGAACTCCCTGGGGAGTTCCTGCACCACGCAGGGAATTAAGGACTTAGGTGCACTGGATGTGCACACAGGCACAGCCCTGTTACCAAGCTGCGCGACAATTAGAATAGATACGGGCCTGGAGAGCAGAGGGATCAAGAAGAGCTGGTTGATTTCTCAAGGATCTCCCCATGCAAGGTCAGGAACAACCCATCCTGATGTGTAGACAGTCAAGCAAAACTGCTGGGAGGCCTACGTGGATAAACAAAGAGTTCCTAGCAGAAATCTGACATTAAAGGGAAGCATATAGGAAGTCGAGACAGGGACAGGTGATTCTGGAGGAAAAGGGAGATACAGGGTTTGCAAAGCCAAAGCTCACTTGGAGTTTAATCTGGCAAGGGGCGTTAAGAACAAGAGCAATGAGAAGTGCTTCTGCAGGTGTATCAGCCACAAAAGGGAGACTACTGAAAATGTCAGCCCACTTCTGAATGGCACAGGGGATTTGGTGACAGGGAACATGGAGCATGCTGAGATGTTCAATATTTTCTCCATCCTGTCTTTTGTGATGACCTTCAGGAATCAGGTGCATGGATCTGTTTAGAGTACAGAAGACTGATCCTCAATAGAAGAAGATTGAGGAACACAAACTGGACATGCAGAAGTCCGTGGGAGCTGGTGGGGTACATTCATGAGTGTCCAGGGAGCTGGCCAATGTCTTTGTGAGGGCCACTCTTGATTGTACTTGAAAGAGTGTGATATCTGGGAGAAAGAAAGTGTCATTCCTGCCTTCATGAAGGGCAAAGAGGAGAATACAGGGAACTACAGTCTGGTCACCTTCAACTTGGTCCCTATGAGACTGAGGGACCAAACAACAAAGGAAATCATTTCCAGACATATGAAGGAAAATAAGGTGATTTGGAATAGTCAGCATGGACTTAGAAAGGAGAATCATGCTTCACCAATCTGATAGCCTTCTGCAGGGGAGAGTGGGGAATGTTGTATATCTATACTGCAGTAAGCTTTGCAGCACAGTCTCCTATAACACTGCCATGTATGACGTATGGGTAGATAAGTGAACAGGGAGGTGGACTACAAACAGGCTGAGCTGCCAGCCTCAAAGGTTTTTTAATCTGCAGCCCGTGGTCCAGCTGGAGGCCAGTAACTAGCAGAGTTCCCCAGGGGCTGATAACTGCTGCTAGAACTGCTTAGCAGCTTCATTAAGGCCCTTGACTGGTTGGAGAGATGTACCAATAGGTATCTCATGCAGGACTTTGCATTTCTCTTGGTTGAACTTCAGCCTTGGGAGGAATAGCCACACGTACCAATTCTGAGAGGGGGCCAACTGGCTGGAAAGCAGCTTTGCAGAAAATTACCTGGAGATCTTGGTGAAAAATCTGGAAGAGGAGCCAGCAAGTGTGCTATTGCAGCAAGGAAGGCCAGCAGCCTTGTAGGCTGCACTAGGCAGTTTGGTGTTCAGATGTCTCCATTTTGAGAACAGTTCCATACACAGGATATTGAAAAACATTTAAATATCTATATAAGGTGGGATTTTCTTAATATAGCTGAAAAATAAACGTGATGATCTAGTGTATTGTTCTAGTCCCCTTAGATGCTGGTTTGGTTTGTTGTTTTCTTTCGATGAAATACATAGCTATAAGAAGCTTTTCCAAGAGCTTAAAAATCTGGCTGCTTTCAGGCAAATTGAGCTTTTTGGTTCAGTCAGTTATACTTCCCATTCCTCTTCTTCCCTCAAATATGATTCTCAGAAATTAATGTGTAAGAATGAATAAGTCTAACAGGAAAACAGTGTTTATTGTAAAAACAGATTAGATTTATTGTGTTTCTTCAAACTCTGTTGTATTAGACAAGTTATGCATCAGTAGCAAAAATCCTTGTAATTTTTTGTACTGTTACAGTGATATACCAGGAAAAGGCTAATCTAAACTACAGCTTCCATAGCTTGAAGGTCAAAGCCTGCTTCCATGGACCTTACAGTGTGTAGTACAGATTCTGTCTTTCTACAGTTACTGGAAATGAAAGCATTGTTTGGCATGTACAATCTGCAGTTCTCAGAGTGCCTATTTGGCATGAATAACCTTAACCTTGTTTTGGCTTTCTTAATTAACATCCTTCCCCCACGCCCCCTGAATGTGAAAGAAA
Source organism: Eulacestoma nigropectus (assembly GCA_013397775.1). Lineage (NCBI taxonomy): Eukaryota > Metazoa > Chordata > Aves > Passeriformes > Eulacestoma > Eulacestoma nigropectus. The sequence continues at coordinate 421,660 of VZTE01001604.1, read as the reverse complement.
ACCCACTAATCCAAACCCCTAGCCTAGAGATTGTGTGGAACAGTGCATGTGGAGACATGCACCATTAGATGTATTTCTGAAAAAGGGTAATGTGTAAGTTGTATCATCCAGAAGCTTTTTTTGATAGCGCAATTAAAGAGAGAATTTCTTCTCACTAGTGTTTCTCAAAGCCAAACCTGAGAATCCAACCTTTTTTTCTTGGCAGATTTTTCTTTATTCTTCAGGTACTGTCACAGATGCTTGTTAGAGGCTTTGAGTATGTAACTATAGCAGTGAAAATACAGGGAAAGTTAAAAAAATTATGCTTCTAAAAGAAGAAAAAGATTATATGGGGAATCTCACACTGTGTGGAGTGGCCCTTTGCATGGAGGTTCAGGAAATGACATTTACATCTACCCTGCCTGTCTTGACACATGGCAGAAGCTTTTGTAAAGTCCAAACTTAAAGAGATGGCTGAGGATTTCTTTGTCTTACACAAAGCAAAAAAGCAGTTCTTCAAGGACCTTTCCATTCTTCAGTTTAGTTCTGAGATGGACTCAGATGAGACATAGATGTTTCAAGATCTGAAACAGGACTTCAATTCTAAGATATATGAAGCAAAATAGAGAAATTTCTATTTCTTGGAAAGGCTCTTGAGGCCCAATTAAATGGCATGCAATAACTCCCACCCCTGCAGTATTACACGGGAGTGAAAAAGTTCCTGCAAGGCCCCAGTTCCACACTGCACCTGTTTTAGGCAAGCTGGGCATTCTCTGAGGTGGGGGCCAAGCCCAGCCGAGAGTTCATAAAGCACTGTCCTGGTGATGAGGCACAGCCTAGTTTAGGCTTTTGTTTTTTGGGGTTGTTGGTTGGTTGGTTTGTTTGTTTGTTTTTGTATTGGACAGTATTTCCCATTTCAGAAATAACTTGCTATTTGGAGAAGCAATAGCCTCAGCTGAGTAAAATTTTAGTGGAAAGACTGGCAGGTAAAGACATGGTCCATTAACTAGACATGCTAACATAGTATCCTTTAGGAGACTGAGGCAACACCAGATGGATTATTAAGGTTTTTAGGTTTGGGAGCAGGTGGAGATACTGGTTAGACATGGATATTGGCACAGGATAGCATTGTGGTGAAACTGAGGTTAGTAGAACTTAACTGCAGAAGGCCAGACTGGGAGAAAATTGTTCTGCAAAGAAAGGTGGTCACTCCACTCCGTAGCATAGAGGATGCTCTCCTATTGAAGGGATGTTGAAAAAGTAAAAAGTGTTTCAAAGTGATTTTCTTCAACATTTTGGGGAGCTCATTGAAGAAGTGAATAATTTTGTTTTCAAAGGAGGATGTAGGTAATGTTCCATAAACTGAGTTTGGAACTTTAATCAGTGAGTAAAAGGAACTAATTATGAAAGCTTTTTGTTAAATGAGTAACATTCATCCCTGCTATAAGGGTCCTAAGTAGCATAGGAGCCTTTAATTAAAATTTTTGCTATAATCCATGTAAGAACAGCAGCCAATTTAATATGTCAAAATTTTGTAATTTCAAAACGCTGAATTTTTTAGCCTTAATATTATTTAGGACTTTTATGTTTGTAAAATATGTACGTCAGAAGTCTGAAAGTAGGGTCATGAAACAGTGTAATTCTGATTCTTGCTTTTTCCTAGTGGATGGCTGTTGAAAATCTTAATGGATAAGTGTTTTTCATGGTTCTGTTTTCTGGGATTTTTGTTTGTTTTGTTGTTGGTCATGGGGGTTTTTTTTAGTGTGTGTGTGTGTGTTTTCTGTTGTTGTTGTCAGGTGGGCTTTTTGTTTGTTAGTTTTGTTTGTATTCTTTTCCTCAGGAGATGTAAATGAAGAGAGGAAGTCTGTCTAGAGGTATATGTAGCTTCCATGACACACTGTTGTAATTTTCATTATCTAAGTTATATATAGTAAACCAGCTTTAGGCACAAAATGGGAACTCACTTTTAACTGTCTGTTTATTTTGCTCCTTGCATTCGTCTTTTGCTTAAACGGTTTTATCATGAATATAGCTAAATCCTTCAAACTCTTCTGAAAACATTTTGTCTCTTCGACAGCAAATTCTAAGGAGCTTGGGGAGTTGGGCTTGATTTTAAGATCATTTTTGCAATTAAATATTTTGACAAATTACTACCAGCTTTATTCTGCTGGCAATATTTTGACAGATGGGAGAAAATGTTTCAATTTTAGAAAAGTATTTTAAGGTAATAAAAGAATTGGAAAGACTTAGAGGCAACATCTTTGAAAGCACTGCATTCAGACTTCCCTAATACTGGAACGAACTAGAACTAAGACTCAACATGCTCGTTGTATTGTAGGCATATATCGTTTATTCAGAATAATTTAAAAAGAGAGAATGAAAGTAGTTTTAAAAAGTTAGATCTGTGTGAACAACCCAGAAGAACCTGAAAGGTTGGTCTTGGCGATTCCTCAGAGTGAAAAAACGTTGTTTTTGGGTTTTTTTTTGTTTGTTTGTTTTTTGTTTGTTTTTTTGTTTTTGTTTTTTTGTTTTTGTGACTGATACTTAGAAATGTGTACAATGTACAATACATATGCAATATATAATACAATACAATATAGCCTCTGGGTCAAGTGTAGGGAAAAATGTCCTTTGGGGTGCGTAAACTTTTATTTGCCTTAGCATTGCTAGAAGCAAAGCCCACTGTGTCTGTGACATTTTGTTAGTAGCCTTGAGCATTAGATATCTTTTCTCAGGTGGTAGCTATATTAAACAATATAGTGAAAATCAGGTCAAAAGAGGCAAGAAGCTGATGCTTATTTGTGGATCTGCTGTTGCTGACAGAATGGGCTTCCTGCTTGTGAAAGGTAGATGGTATAACACTCTGCTACATAAATTCCTCTATGCAAAGATCACATTCTTGTCTCGTTAATGCTTCACAGCTTCCTTTGCAAGGCACTAAAATAAGCCTTTTAAAATGGCCAGTTCCACCTGGCAGCTGTTGAAAAGAAAAAAATCTCTGCTAAGCAGTATTGCTACAGAAGCCAATGAACTGAAGTCTCTCTTTTTTTTTTTATCCCAAAAATTAATATTAATGATTTATTTCTAATTTGGTTCAGAATCCAGATTGGTGTATTTCCATATGGTTACTAGGATAATGGTTACTAGGAGGCATTTCACTGTCTGATGAACAGTATAGGAGATGAAGTGGGTTAACCAGCCTTTCACAGGGCATTTCTTTTCCCTGGGTTAGGAGTGCAAAGCTAAGTGTGATATTATTGTAAAAGACTCCTGAGAGATTCAGGTTCTCACCTTACCACTTCCTCAAACATCAACATGCTCAGTAGTTTTCAGCAATGAAGGTATCTTTGTAACATCTGGCTAATAAGCTGTGTTTTTCTTTCCTGAGCTAAAAAACTGTTTTACACACTCACAAAAAAAAAAAA
>VZTE01001604.1:189649-418229 GCA_013397775.1 Eulacestoma nigropectus | reverse complement strand
AAAAAAAAAAAAAAAGGCACCATCATTAAGAAGATTGCTTTTCTCTTAATACAAGAGAAAAACATTTCCCTCATTTCCCTCCCTCTTTGATAATTTTCTGTATCTTTAGACAGAAATAAGTATTTTCTTAATTTAACAAGTGGTTGAGACCTACTGTAAAAGTTGAAAGTAACCAGCCAAGCCTAAAATAGGTCTTCCACCGGCTCCTTAATCTGTAACAGAACTGTTTCCCAGTACTCTTCTTCCAATGCTTTTTTGTAGTATTTTGTTTTGGAGCCATGCGTGGGTGTCTGAAGTAGAGTCATTCAGTACTGCCCTGGTTTAGATGAGAGTATTTAGCTACTTCATAACTCTGGCTCCTGTAATATTTTGGAAATGAAGACAGCATTTATGCTTTTGTAACATGGTTTTGTCTGAAGCTGGCTCTTTGCTTCCAGGCAGCTTTCCAGGCACTCTTTGGTCTCTTGCTGGTCTGTGTACATGACATGTATTAGCAGCAACCCATACTCGATGCAGTATTCACAAATGTTCTGTTAAATCCATGGATTGCATGAAGTAAACGGTTAGCTAAGTCCCAGGAAAAAGGCCCTGATTAGGACAGTCCAGAAAAAGAGGAATTTTTGAAGGGCAGATTTGAAAGATGGGAAGAAGATGGGCCTTGGCATGGGTGAAGGTCAGCCTCTGTGTGCATGGGGGGACCAGGGGGTAAACAACAAGAAGACATGACCTACTATAACTCACTTTTCTGTATAATCTAAAGAATGAGAAAACCAGTGATTTTTTTCCTGATCATTTGGGTTTTGTCCTGAGTGAGTAGTGCCCTGCTTTGGTGCCATCTTTTGACTGCAGTGATGTTATTGTGCGCCAGGACATGGTTCAGCCTGATGAAAGGTGTTGGATCCTTGCCCAGTCCTCTCGAGTCTCCCTTATTTGATCTGACAGTAACTCTCTTCAGCTGGCTGTCCTTCTGCTCTCAAGTGTGCTGTCCTGACAGCCTTCTCGGATATGGAGAAGGAGAGTCTCCAGTCTAGCTCTGTTCACTCAGTGCTGCTGTACATTGAAAGCTCTGGAGTCATTCCAGCATGCTGCTGTGTGTGGGATCAAGGTGTGCTAACTGGCGAAAAAACCCAAACCAAAGCCAGATTTTTTGTGTGTTTTATTATTATGGTCATGGACTTGAATGGGGAAAGCAGAGGAGGGAGAAAGTTTGTAGCTTTGTAAGTGTTGAAACCTCTTTCTTCCTACTTGAGCTGATCTTTGCTTACTACATTAAAAAATTGACTACTGCTGCTGAGGTAGCAACGGAATAGATAAAAATGCCCTTATCTGTGTGTTCTAACTTGGAAATGTAAGTCCTCTTTTCTAAAATAATTAGGCTGAAAATGACAACAATGGTAATCGAATAAGAGAAATTAGGAGGAAACCGGCACAAAAATACTGGCCCTATATTGTATGTTTGATTGGGGAAAGCATGTTTTAAGCAATGAATGAAACTGTTTTGAGTCTTTTAGATACACACATTTGTGGAAATTAAATAATTTAAGTTTGTTAAACTTTTATTATTTTAAAACTATGAACACAAGAGAGTGAATTTACCTGCAAACCACCTTGATCTACAAACAAAACCCCCAACAACCACCAGAGTTTTTAATTGGAAGTTTGTTAGTACAATGACAAAATGCTGAATGTATTTTTTTTGAGTTCTGAAGCTCCTTTTATGCAGGTTTTATCAAAAAGTAGGATATATATGTAAACACTTCAATTTCCAAGGGTATTAGCCTAGTTTCTAAAGAGGAATTTAATACTTCCAGCTGGTAAGATTAGTGTATGTACATCTTTACACCTTCTCGGAGGCTATGATTTGTCTTCAAGTTTTGGTTTGAAAAGAGCATTTAGCTTCTGGCTTTGTATAGTGTCTTTAAAAATTGCAACACACCTACTTGGTTTTAATTACCAAAGCGATCAACTTTCATTAAAGAAAGAGATGCTTTCTTGCCAGCAATAATATTAAAAAAAACCCCAAACAAACTAAAGTTAGACTAAGCATCTGAAGAGCTGGAACAGTAATAATTCTCCAGCCACTATTCTGCCTAATTCTAGCCTGCTATGACTAAATGAATATGCAGGTAGTGGTGGTTGTCTGTATTTCAGCTGCACCTAAAGGTTTCAGGATGTTGTGCCTGGTGATAGGTGAGCATAGAAATGAAGCTTCCAAACAGTGAGCTCTTTAAGCACCTCTGGCTGCATGGGTCTGTAAGGGTTGGCTGGAATTGCCATGTTGTCAAAGTTTCTGTTTACTAAACTTTGCTTTAGTGCAAAAAAAGGGTTCTGAAAGTGGTATAAATGTACTACTGCTCTTCAGTAGAAGTATTTGATGTGTTTATTGCATTTATATGCCATATAATTAGTTGGTATGTCTACTGCTTTCCTGTTTGTGCTAGATAAACGATCAAATACTAGAGTGAAAACATTTCATCATATATATATATACACTTCTCACTTATGCTGCAAAAAGTATCTGGAAGAAACGAAAGGTTTCTGTTACCACTCCACACTAGGAATTTTTAGGGTGCAAACTGGAACTATGCTAGGAGCAGCAGATCTCAGCAGTGCTGGCAGTTTTCTTCAACAGAAAACATGAGAAAGAAGAGTCCTGTTCTCTTCGGGATGCTTGCTTTAGACAGCTCTGAGAAATCACAAAACCAAACAGAAATCCCAGTGGTTTGTGTCCCCGTCTATTACTACCTTCAAGCCAGGGCAAGGCTGCTGTATTTGTTACTCTGTAATGATACAGTGTGAAAGTCTTGGGGCTATGGCACTCACTTTTCCTTGGCCTCGGAATGTCCCAGGTCACAGATGTTTATGTGTGAGGTACATTAGCCAATGTGAATATCCTTAAGCAAGCGAATAACTCAATAGATCGTAATGATGTTCAAAGACAAATCTATCCTGTTTTGGTCTTCCATTTGAAATTGGAGCGTCTGGTGATTATGATGGTATAACAAAGGTGTAAAAAATCAATTTGCACTGGAACTTGCACAGCAAAGAAAGTAAAAGTATATTATTTGGGGTGTCAACAGTAGATGCACTATGCAATACTCAAATATGTCTAATTTCAGTGCTACTCAAACCATTTTTTGTAGAAGTATTACGTATGTGTCATAAATCAGCCACTTGTAATGACTTTTCCTATATACAGACGTTTTCCTTTTTATACTAGTTTGTCCAGCTCTAGCTTATTATGTGAAGAAACTCCTCTGCATATCAGCTTGTAAAATATTTGGTAGTTATGAGGATGATAGGAATTTTTACCTTCCCAGCTCCCAACCTTATACTGACTGGCTCTGTGTTACAGAGGGAGAGACAGAGCAACTTGGAATATTTGGGACTAATGACTATTTATCTGATGCCTTAAGTGGCCTTCTAAAAACAGAGACTAGACAGGAGTAAGGGAATAAAGGCAGGTATTTATTTGAAAGGCCTTCAAAGGTACCCTCTGGGGAGCTAGAGGCTATTGCCAAGATGGACCCCAAGCTGGACCCCAGGTCACGAGCTCGTCACATTTTTATAGGTTTGGTTCATTTGCATATCAGGGTTAATTCTCCAATTAAAGCTTCAGTTAACGATGTAGCTCCCTTCAGCTTCCCCCCGCTATAGAGTCTTTGGTTTACACATTTTGGGCCTAGGATGGTCTGAGCGTCCTTGGAGAGCAGGCCTGGAGAGGCTTTGTTATGTCTACCTAGAAGGAGAGAGCAGAAATTCAGAGGCTACAAGAAACCTCAGAGTTACACACTAAGCAGTACAGGGCTTAAAAAATATAAAAGTTAAAACCTAAGGCATCATTTTCTTAAAATTTCTCTGACTCTGTTGACTTTTTCCTGTCAACCTTCACATCCCAAATATTTGCAAAATAATGATAATAATAAAGAGGCTATTATGAAATTTCAGCTTTTTTTTTTTTCCTGCTGGTGGTGTTCTGACTCTGCAAGGAATGTTGAAACAAAAGGATGTCTCTCTCTGAAGAAATTTAAATTATAGATGTTAGAGATAATATTGCAAGTGGTTGTGGACGTGTACAGACCAGATACAAAAAATGTCTCCTGCTTTTAACAGAGGTATTGCTATAAAAATTATATTAGTTTCTGCATGTATTTGGTGCACTGCTTCTATTATTAGAGCCTTATTTCTATGCAGCACGTGGATTTTAGCACTATTCTGGAAGCAGTCAGCTTGTGTAACAAAAGACAGATTGGTGTGTAGTCTGAAGCATGAGTTTGTCTATGAGTAAATTCCTTTTGCCCTGAAGGGAGACTTTGCCAACTTCTAACCCTGAATTCAAGAGTTTCAGTCTCACATCTAAGAGATACTGTGTTCTTGAACTTGTTCTGGTTTTTGTTTTGAAATTCACCTACTGCGTTAAGTCACAAGATAATAGTTGAAAAATCTGTTTTGTGTGTCATATCTAGCTAGACAGAGTTTTGTCAGCTTTTGCTGAAAATTGTGAAGTGCCTTGAAACTTGTAACGTGACAGACTCCATTTGTGTTGTACTATATTAAAAAACTGTTGGTTTTTTTTTTTTTAAAAAAAATCACATTTTTGTTCCAGATCTGCTTGAATGCTTTTTTAGCAGAAAGCAGACTAGAATTTTCTTAAACTTATTTTCTGGATTTAGAAGTCATAATTCATAAGCATTCAGTGCTGTCAAAAGATGTGCATGTTCCAGGAAGAATGAGTTCTCCCGAATGTGTCTCTGCCTCTAACGGGTGCTGTAGAAATATGTTGTACATGAGAACAGGTAAAAACCAAGGGGATTATGGGTTTTGGGAGGGAGATAGGAGATGACTATGAGATCTGTTAACTGAGGGGGTAGCGTATTAGAATAGAAGAACAAACTCAGTTTAGGAAATAAGATTGAGAAATTACCTGGGTCTGCTTTTTTATTCTGTTGTGTTTTTGTTTTTTAGTAGGGTATTTAGTTTTGGAGTAGATTATACTTGATTTCCTGCAGTATTTTTAGTACTTTATCAAAGGGTAAAATTTAACAGAAATGTGCTGTACTGTGTATGTATACTTTGCTCTGTATATATGTATTTCACTTTGCATGATGAAGCTACACCATGTTTCTGTATTCATTTCTGCATTATGCAGAAACAATTTTTCATAGCTTAAAATCATTCACTAACCTCAGAAAACTGAAAAAAAAAACCAAACCCAAAATCCCAAACCAGACTGACAGCTGTCAACTTTTACTTTCAACTTTCTCAAAGAGATTATTCAATTTTTTTCCTGAAAACCAGGCCTTTAACTGCTGTAATTTTCATTCAGTTTAAAATAACTTGTCAAAATTACTCATCTTCAGACTGCTGGAGCTTTAGACTAGAAACCCATACAACATTTTTTCATTATCATTCTGTGAAACCTTGTAGGACAAAGATTCTGTACACTCACATGAAATCCAAACCAAAAAGACAGTTTCTGTAATTTGCTAATTTCATATTAGTAGGTTTCTTAATTTAAATAATTTTAAATTCTTTTTGAAATGAGGCTTAAGGAATAGGCAAAAAAAAAAAAATATTATTTAAAAAATAATATAATGTTTACTTTGGAGCACTAAAAAAAGATAATCCTGGCAAGTTTTAAAATACAGAAAAAAACAAGTTCATTAGCAAAAGGAAACATTTGCAAACTTTGTTTAAAGGTAATTCTAAAAGGAAGAATATAGAAAAAAATGAATGTCATAGTCTGAATATTTGAAATAATAAGACGAAAGAAAAGTAAACTATAAAATTATGTTATATAGTATTAATAGTGCTTGGATTATATGCTTTGTCTTCATGTATTTTAAAATTAGAGTACGAGTGCACCAGATTGCTTCCAAAAATCCACCTGGAATTAAGACTCTCTTCCTGAGGCCATTTTGGGAATCATGAACTAAATATTAGTGTAGCCTTAGCATTGAACTAACTTCTTATGTTTGTTTGGACCCTTGCTTCTAATATTAAATTCTAATACTCTATATAAAAGTGAACATTAGAGTGTTTTAATTGCTTGATTTTGTAATTTTATCTGGCTGGTGGGACAGATCTATCAAGCCAGATGAAAACAACTGGGTTTTGTGCAGCTGCTTTAAGCCTTGGCTGCTGAGAATGGCAAAACTGTTTTCTACTCGCTGAGATGATCCAGTGTCGTAGGAGGAGGAGGAGTACAAGTAGTTCATCAGGACAAGATCATTTATTTGTAGATTAAAATTGTGCTGTGATTTACTGCCGTACTTAGGAAGGTTATGCCTTGCATGAATTTCAGTTTCTAGCTTTAAACCGTTTTCAGATCAATTGCTGAAACTCCAAATGAGTTCATCTTTCAAAGCAGTCTGTATCACAGCTCTCAGAAATCTATTTTACTAGCCAAACCTTTCAATTTTCAGGAACATTTTTTGTACATGCAATTTTTACATGAGTAGAGAAAGGTATTCATGTGTCTGTGAAAACACATCAGTCCTGCATTTTTCAAAACACTCAGGACAACTTTTCTGTCCTAATTATCACAATGCCAGTGGCTAAGCAGTATATTCAGAAATCTGTAAATCTGTAGTCCAGCTTACCCTGCTTTGGTGTGAACTAAACTAACTAGAAGCTGGTGTTTGTGGCATTAAATACTTGAATATTTTCCCCTGGGTATTTGACTTTAATCTTTCTGGCCTGAGGCTTTCCTATGTTCTCTTAGCTTTCCAGAAAATACATGGTTGAAATCAGTGTGAGCTTTTCACTTGCCTTCTTGGCTTAAGCACAAGTACCAGTAGGTAAGTAGGTGGGTTGGCATGTAAACATTTATTTTGAGGATGCTTTGCAGTCCATGTGAGCTAGGAATATTTTGCACTTGAATGCTTGCTTTCTTTTTTTTTACTCCCATGGCTTCTTTTGGGAGTTTAAATAAAGTGTGTGTGTGAGAAAGTGATCACACAAAGTTTAGTCTGAATATCTGTGTACTATTAGGTTAGCTGAAGAGACAGATGGTTGTTTTGTATGAACCTACTATACGGTCTCGTTCTTACTGCACAGAGAGAGATCTCCTGAGAGCCACGTAGGTGTTATACAATATTGATTCCTTTGGCGTTTTTTTAGTTTGTTTCCAACAAAAGTAAGTTTTTTTGGTGTGAAGAATCAAAATTCCCCAAACTAAACAAACTGTTTTCCTACTGGGCTTAAAACAGAGAATCTCTATCTATATGGAAATCCTACAGAGAGTTTCCCTTGCACAAAGAAAAGGAAAAGTAAATCCTTTGTGAGGAAAAAATTTGTTGATAAAAATGGAATGGACCAAAGCTTGGAAACAAACATTACAAAGCTGTATGCATGCATCAGGAAATACAAAGAAAGATAGTTGTACGATACTAATTCAAAAGTTTAGTTTCAACCATGAAGAAAATCTACTTAGTACTGAAAGCTTTTTCTTAACATATTGTGCTGCCAAACTACGTAAAGTTAAGCACTCCTCAAAGTATCAGATATATTCCATTAACTGGGAAGCACTGGTGGTGAGTCTCATTCTTTATAGCACTTCCATACTTATGTTTGGTATGTTAACTCTTACTGTTGATAACTTTGTACTATACTTTTCATGCCTTCACGTATAGGATACATTTAAAACATCTTTACAAAGGTGTTGCTGGTGAGAAGGCTATTTGCAAAGGATGTGGGAACTGTGTGTAAAATCTCAGAGTTGAAAAATTGCTTGCCAAATCTAAAGTATTAGACTGTCTTGAAGCTGAGTTAACTCAGGCTTGACATCACATTCACATAGTTCAGAAGCAGGGCAAGAAGGAGGCTTTCCCACATTATGCCATGTGAATGTAGTCTGGGATTGTAATGGAAACAGCTGTATCTTTGTAAAGTTTTAATTACGCATTTTAAATGTGTAAATTGCAATAATGTCTGAATTATTTACCTTTCTTTCAGTTTTCCCACTCTTCCCCCTATATGCACAACAAAACTAGTAATTAAAATACTCTTAATTTCCACTGTTTTTAGATACAGAGCTAGATCGAGGCCTATGAAAACCATAAGCAAAATTTAACTTTGCACCCCCAAGGCTGAGGGAGAGTAAGCTTTTTTTTTTGTCTTTCTCAGTGACAGAAAATTTCAGGACCCTTGAGCTCATTGCCTTGTCGTAGGGTCTGATTGCCTGGGCTCAGCCAGTTTTGATTATGCAGTTAATCAGTTTTGTGAAGTGATAGTGAATCTGGAAGCCTTGCTTTGATGTGGGAGGAAGGTGAGGTAGGTTGGATGGTTGGTTGGTTCTCAGGGAGTCTTTCAAAGCATCGTTCCTCTTCATCGATGTCTGTTCCTTTCAGTGGCTGCAATGGCCTGGCATCAATGTGCACCAGCTTCTCAGAGTTTAGAATGCCTTCAGGGTCTCATCAAGAATTAAGGGACTCAAATCGCTTAAACTAGAGCAATAAAAGGGTTTTGGCATTTTAAACAGATAAAAAGTCTGTAGGTCCTTGCTCAGGAATGGTGTTGGGCAATGGGGTCAGAAAGTATTCTTGTGATACTGATAATATTTTAGATTTTTTAATGCCATTAGCATGTGATCACTGGCTAGCAGTCCTAAAATTAGCAAATTTTTTTTGAAAGGACAAATCCCTATAAAATAGCTCAAATGTTCAAAAAATTTCCTGATGATATTTTTTGTCTAGTATATTGGATCACAGAAAATCCAACTTTTCTAAACACAAAATTAATTATCAATGTCATCAATGAGCATCCCAAACCCAAGGGCAGAATTCTACATACATTACTTCCCTAAAAATAAACAGAACAATCTAACAGATTCTTAAGCTCTAAGAAATGCTCTAAAAATGTCTATCTTCTATTTGTGTTTTGCATTCCTATAGGTTAATATAGCCAAACTGATTTTCCTCCTGATGTTCTGTTAACTGAATTTCCTCTGAGGCACTGTGTTTTGGTATATGCTATATTTTATCCCAGAGTAGATTTTTATATGCAAACTATAACTCTCAGAAGCACACTCCATTGACACCACTTCAAGTACAGTTGCACTGGCAGTAATATATCTGCATGGGAAGAATCCACTAAACAATAAAATTATGTAAATTAGACTATAGGAAGATTATTCATAAGCAAATGCCTAGATATAAGCTTAGCATCTCCTCTGTGGTTCATGGATTTTGTTAAAGTATGACAAACAATCCTGGCAGAAATCACAAGAGAAATTAAGATCAAAGCCTAAACATAAGCTAAAAGAAATGAAGTATTTTCCACTGATCAATTAACAGTGTGCTTGCTGCCAGCCTGCAGTCATAAACCAAAGAGGCAATCACATTAGGCTGCTCTTATAATCAGGAATAGAAATGGCACTTACGGATAAAAAGAGAAAAACTCATTACGTTTATCTCTGTATTGTTTTTTAATTGTTTTTTTTTTCCCCATCATTGTTATTTCTCATCATTCATATTCAGATTAGATACCTAATTTCAGATGAGCGACCAAGTGTGTAATAAATGCATGAATTCCATTTGGTTTAAATATCCCCATCTAATTACCCTGTGCTTTTGTTATCAATCTCAGATGTTAACAGTCTAATGGCAAAAGGGGTTTTTAGTAATTAAATTGTTAGTAGAATTGTTGTAGAGCACATTGACATACCAAACACACTGAATCATAACTATAAATAGTCTGTAAAGGCCCTCAGTAGGAGCGAGATTAAAAAGCAAAAGAATAGCAATCTGATATTATATTTCATATCCTCTCCCTGTATTTGAAACTGCCTTATTCTTGTCTCCAGCATTGTTTACCATTTTATGGAGTACTGAGCTTTTCCTATTCTGAATTTCTTTAGCATCTCTTAGATGCTGAAGAATAGGAAGGTCCTGCTGGAAATCACATCGTAGAGCACAGAAGACACTTTTCCATTTGCTCCTGTAAGCCAGCAGAGAAATACTGGTAAATGCAAGTACTAAGTGACAGTTGCTTTCACAATATTGCTTTTTTCCTCTCTTAGAAGATATTTTATTGAAAGAAAGATGTGGGAAGCTATGCTATTGAAAGGACAACCATGGTGTCCTTTCGTGTAGGACGGTAATGTCAGTATGTGTTTTTGAATGAGATGTGTGGAGTTGCACCCAGTTATAAACTGTTGTATTGATTTCCATAGCAGCAGGGGACAAGAATGTTCCTTCTCATCTTCAGAATGAATATAGTGAGTTGAGTTGTGTCTTAGTTTTTCAAGTAGGAGGTGTAAGGAAGGAAAAAATAAATGTCTTCAGGCCAATGTAATTAGGAAGACTTTTTTTCCCCTCTTCTAGGCTGCAGGCAGCTCTTCTGCCTTCCCTGCAGTTAAAAACAAAGGAGAGGAAAAGAGACAAAGGGTAAACTTCTAGTGCCCATGGTTCAAAGACTGATAAAAAGTCACTTCCCCATCTGCTGCCAGTCCTTTTCTGTGTAAAAGTTCTGTAGGTGAAACTGAATGTCTTCATGAAGTGCAGTCTTGCTGCTGGCCTTTCATTCTTTGTGCCTTCCCCATCCTGCCACTGCCTCCCCCCACGCCTCTTCTTTGCACACTTTTTTCTCCCAGGGCTATTTTGTTCTCACATCCCCTGCCCTGACTGCCCTTCCTTGCCCTGACCTTGGTCAGTGCACTGCCAGTGGCATTGCAGGGTAGCCCAAGTCAGAAAGCCCAGCTTAGCTTCAGATCTGTTAGGAGAGGTTAATGCTGGGGCTGGGTGTTGCTGGATGAGAACTGACGGTGTAAATCCTGTGAGGCCCAGAAATATGCTGATGGTTGAGTAAAACAGATAAGCTGAGAGACTTTGCCAAAACAGGGGAGGGGAGGAAAGGCCAGGATCTGAAGATACTAGGCTGAATGGCAGGTCAGGATAGACTAAAGGTTTGATTTTTGGGATAGGAAGGAATTTTTCTCTGAGTCATATTGGCAGAAACTAATGCAGTTCTTTTTCCTTCCTTTACAGCACAGGCTTGTTCATTTGCAAGGGTCACCAGGTTTGTTTTACCTAATAAAATTTCTTCAAGGCTACAGCAAGTCCTTTTTTTGTTTTTTCTCCTTTCCTCTCTGTTTCTTGCTCTCCCTATATCTCTTTCTTCCACTAGTTTCTTTTCAGTGTACTGCTGCTTTTGAGGGTCGTGGTTCTATCCCGTGAAAACTCTGGCACTTGTTCTAAATATTTTGAGGAAAATTCTGGAAATATTTTGAAGAAATTAGATTTTCTTTTTGGTTTTTTGGTGTGCTGAATGGCTGGAATTGTTTTGGGTGTGCACCTCCCTGGAAATAAACTCCTGTTAAATCAGTCTTTTTAGTTGTGAAGAACTGAGTCAAGCCACCCAGGTGTCTATCTTGGATTCCTGTTAGCCACTTTTAGGCTGTTTCTTGCTCACTGCACCAATTTTGTGGTTTATCCTCTGAGGTGACTAATTTTTCCATGGCCTGGAATGCTCTATAATGGGAGAAGAAGGATGTAACATTGTATTTTGCATTTGAGCCTGTTTACTACACAAAATTTAGCTGTTACAGTATTATTTTTTTTTTTAATTAGTCCTTACATTTATTTGTGTTTTCTTAAGTGTATGTGTAAAGTGAAATCAGAGAGGATGCTACAATACACATGGGAAATCAAAGGCTTTTGATTTTGAAGACTTCATTTCAAAAAGGAATGCAAGGGTTACATTTTTGTCCCCTTTTTTGTTCAATTAAAAAAAGTCTGGTTTATATGGTAGGAGTTATTTCTGAGTGTGTAGGAAATGTACTATAGCATACACTAAGGCATAAATCTGTCATAAATCCTAAAATCACAACAGCCGCTGACTGTAATGCTCACTCTGTGTTTATTAAGACTTTTATAGTTATATTTCCTAATTGTTCATCATTCATACGGTTCCCACATCTTGTAGGGGTCACTGCAGTGCCTGTGTCAGGAGATACTCAAGTGGAGTTAGACCGTGTTTGTCAGTGGGCTTTGAAATCTAATTAGGCAGTTATAGCTTAAATTCCACAGCTCAAAATATACAGAGCTCCATCTTTTCTGTGAGCTATTTTCTAACAATGAAACCTGCTGAGTACAGACTAACTACAACGGGCAATGCACACATTTTGTTCATCAAGATTAAAAGTGGTGCTGAAGTATGTTGTTACAGTCTGAGTAAAGTTTCAAAAGGCCGTGGTTTCACAAATTGACATTTAGCAGTAAAATATACTGTATATGCACAGTGTAGATAGGGAGGTCATGTATTTTGTGCAGACTGCCATTTATACTTGCAAATGAATTATTATTATTATTATTTGCCATGAAGAATGCATGTACAAGTTTAAAAGGGTGCTTCACTTGCTCCAAGCAGGTCTTCTGAGAGATTTACTTGAGAAATTAAATGCTATAAATGATACAATTTATCTTGCAGAAATGTGAAGTAGGTGATTGACGTGGAAGTACCCAAAAACTTTTGCCTCTGAGGACACTTTTTTGCATTTTTTCTAAAGCTTGCCAGCTTTTAAAGCTTTTTAAAGTCCTAGGATAGACACTGTTGTTTTGGCAAATGAAAAGTCTTTTAGGTTATATTAACATTTGAGTGTGTGTGCATTGCACTTGTGAAGGCTCCGATGAACCTTTGCTCGTTGTGGTCATAGGCAAGCTTCACTTGTAACGAGCCTAAAATTCTTGCTTACATTTTGTACATGTCCAGTGACCTGTAGGTGAAAAGACCTGTGCTAAGCGCAGTGTTAGAGGGGTGGGTCTGTCTGTAACGCAGTCCACTTGGAAACCACTGCTCAGCAGTGAGGACGTTCTGATCCAGGGTTGCAAACTATCCAGGCTGCACCTGAGTGCCAGCTGCATTTCCATGTGGCAACATAGAGCTGGGCAGGCTCTCCTGTTAAGAAGCAGCAACTTTTGGTACTTCCAAGCTGTTAACCAGAGTAGCCATTGCAATGAAGTGATGTTTCAAATAGAAATTTCCCCTGATCCTTTTGCATCTAGGATAATTTCAAGGTGCACAGCTTTAACATAAAAATGGAATTTCAGGAATAAATCATTAAAGATTTTTAGCTCCAGAATAGATTTGCATTGGCCCTGAAAAATCCCCAGATTTTTTCCTAGATGACATTGTGCACATTTGGATGAGGGACAGTTAACACAGCAAGCTTTCAAATGTCCTCTTTTTCATAGTTCTGTAATGTATTTATAAAATTGTTTCTCACTTGTTCCTTTGCTGATGAGTGCCACTGAAAATGACAAAAACCAGCTTGCTACAATTTTTTGTTGCTACTAACCATGCTAGTCTCTCTCTTCTCTGACAGATCCTGGTAGATTCAGCTGACCGCATTACAAAAGCATATTTATTTCTAAAAAAAAGTACATAGAGGAACAGATGTTATCTAATACAGAGTTTCAGTATACTGTAAAGCTATGCCAGTCCAAATAACTGCATTATCTGAAAGAAATTAAAATTTTGGGGTTTATATTTCTTCTTATTTAAAGAATTTTATGGGTTTTAGTTGTATAAAAGTGGCCTAGCCTTTCTCATTTTGCCTGAGTGCTCTGGTCATGCAAGTGGACTATTCCTTTTGGGTGTAATAGCTTTTAAGGAGAAATTCCTCACATTTTACAGTCACCTGCATATTTTTATCACCTTTCTCGTCCTTATTTTCTTTGATTTTCGTTTCCTATGGTACATCAGTCTCTCACTTTGAATGTCAAAGAAGTTCTGCCTCTTGATTCTTTTTTAAAGTATGTTGGTTTAGTCTAGAAATTAGCAGTCTATCCCAAATCTCTCACCACTGACTGTTAAAGTATTACATTAGGTTGGATGTAGTCATGTAGCTGACTGGTTGGGAAGTAATGCATCTTCAGTCTTCAGCAAAATCGCCAAATAATGGAGAGAAACCTACAGATGGTGCTTTAAATTAGTATTGATATGATATTGAAAAAAAATCTGGAGCACTGAAATTATTTTCGAAGCTTCTCATTATCACCTAAAATCTCCACAATTATAAAAAGATATTTTCTTCCCCCTCCCCCTTCTTCAAAGCAACATCAAGACAGATAATATAAAGGTGAGACTTAGTGCCCAGGTGACCAAGGAGGTCAATGGCAGCCTGGCCTGTATCAGCAATAATGTGGCCAGCAGGACCAGGGCAGGGATTTTTTTCCCCCATACTCAGCACTGGTGAGGCCACACCTCGAATCCTGTGTCCAGTTCTGGGTCTCTCACTATAAGAAAGACATTGAGGTGCTGGAGAGTGTCCAGAGAAGGGCAATAAGGAGTGGGTCAGGGAGCTGGGGGTGTTAAGCCTGGAGAAAAGAAGGTTCAGGGGAGACCTTATTGCTCTCTACAACTGCCTGAAAAGAGGGTGTAGCCAGTCTCTTCTCCCAAGTAACAAGTGAGAGGACAAGAGGAAATGGCCTCCAGTTGCAGCACAGAAAGTTTAGATTGGATATTAGGAAAAATTTCTTCACCGAAAGGGTGGCCAGACATTGGAGTAATCTGGATGGGGAAGTGGTGGAGTCACCATCCCTGAAGGTATTTCAAAGGTGTGTAGATGTGGTTCTTAGGGCCATAATTTAATGGTGGACTTGGCAGTGCTGGGCTAACCATTGGGCTGGATGACCTTAGAGGTCTTTTCCAACCTAAACAATTCTGTGATTCTATGAAATATTCATCCTAGTGGGATGCTTTGATTTTAAATGTTTAGAGCCAGTTTTTGTATTAGTCCTTTTTACAGCATAAGTTGTATGTGTTACTTCAGTTACTCTGATTGACTAAGTCAAGTATTTGGTGATGGCGTTTTTAAGCCTCTTAAGAATGAGTAAAGTCATGTTTACTAACTAGGATATCTTCTGCTTAGCTTTAAGCCCACAGTAATCAAAGATACGGTTTCTTTTTCTTATATGGTAAACTAAACAACTGTCTTATTTTCTCCCCACTGCAAAAATTCACAAACACTTTTCTCTTTTTAAGTAGCTTTTCATGTTCTATTGAAATTTTGATTCCCTCTGAAATGACTGCCATGGAGATAAATTCTTAGCATATCTCATCTTGCTTTGTTTAAAAGAGCTTAATTTATGGAAAAGAAAAGAAAGGAGGAAGTCCTGAGGTTTTGTGATAACTCTTTCCAGTAACTTTTAAATCCTTTTGCAAAATAAAGTCGTAATATGGTAGTAATAAATCAAGAAAATGACTCTTCTTTGAGACTGTATGTTTCAACATATTTACATTTGAAAAATCTTGTCTGTGTTGACAAGCTGCTGAAAAGAAAATTATTTCCCCAGCTTCTTTAAATCAGCTCACTGAAATCTATTGCTGCCAATACCAAGGTATTTTTTGGTTTTTTATTTAGTAGTTTAATCTCTTTGACTTTTAGGACAGAGAGTTACTGTCAGGCCTCATGCTCTCTGGTTAGTACATTACACATTTTAGACTCACGTGCTTGGCCCCAGAGTACCTGTGGTAGGTTTTGCCTGCAGTGCTCTGGCTGCTTGGGCCAGTGGTAAGACAGGGGACTGCAGCACACTGCCACAATGGTAGGCACTATTTTGAGAAAAAAAGTAAAGATATGATGGTGACAGAGTGATTGATGTCTTCCTGGTAATTTTGGAAAATACTTGCTGGAGAAGCTTTCTTAGCTTGCTTTCTCTCTTTTCCTATGTTTAGGCATTTTTCTAATGTATGTTTAAGTATTACTCACTATTTCACATAGCAAATAAAATCAAACAAAAACTGCCCCCCTTAAAAAACTTCTTTGCTATCTCAATGGTCAAGTGCCATCCAGTTTTTCATCTTCCTCTGCTTGTAATTTGTTTCAATAGATCTATGGCAAATACCATATTGTGGGCTTTTTTTCCCCCCCATATCTCCAAAATACCTTCTAATGCAGACTCCATCCATGCCATAGCTTCTTCTAAGGAAGGTCTTTTACTAGTACCTGGAGTTTTTCACTTGCTTGATCTTCTACCTGCTTTTTGATGTTGTCATTATTCTTCTAGAATTAATTAATTGTAATATGTTTATATGCAATGTTTTTAATTTTCCTCTCTTCATTTTTAAAAATGTCATTGAATATTCACTGAATATTTGTATTTTATTTACATTTAATAGTTATACCTGGTTTTCTTGCAAAAGAAAATGAGTTAGATGCAGTCACAAGTCTGAGAAAATAGTGCAAGTAGCATTGGGCAGAAATGTTTTTCTGGTGAGAACCCTCTTCAGGGTTTCAATGTAGACTGGTTCCCTTTGCCACCTCCCTGATACCATGGCCAAGCAAAGTGGTAGCAGCCCTAGCTGTGGTGGTGACACTGCCAGATGAATAGTTTTGCAGTACTTACTCCAGAGGAGAGATGACACAGCTCCTTGAGGACTTCCAGAACTGACCAGACTGAAGAGTTCTGTGATAGACTTCAGAGGCATCTATCAACAAAGAAGAGGAGGAGGGATAAAAGGGACAGACTCTATTGTTCTTTAAAATGAAAATAGTTTTTAAAGAGTTCCTTGTGCATTAAATGGCATGAAGGCAACTGCTGAAATGGCAGCCACACTTGCTATCTCATGAATTGCCATAGGAACCATAAGTGTATCGTCTCTTGTGTTAATTATAATTGCCATTCATAGTTGAATTTACAGTGAGTATCAGAAACCACAAACACTTGAGGTCAGTGTAACTGTAAATGTTATGACCTTGAAAAATGCTTCTCCCCTTCCCTCTATCCTCCAGTCTTTTTTACATTTTTGTTAATGTTGACCTCAGGACCATAAGAGCACGTACTTATAATAAATGAGGGAACCTCAGTAATCATTCTGCCTACTGCTGCCATCTCCTGGCTGGAACCGACCCCACATATGGACAGTTCCTTTTCCTTCTGTAGTGAGAGAAAGCTCAGACAGTTCAGCCTCATGTGTTTGAGGAACTAAAGGCTGTATGGTATTTCCATGCCATATGTATGTGGGCAGTTGATGTTAATGGTATAAGTACAGCCACAGATAGTTAAGTTGCTTTACTTACTGATGGCACAATTCTGCATTTTATTAAATATCCAAATTAAAAAAGAAAAAAAAAAGGCAGACAAAAAGCAGCCAGATCCTTCCAATTTGTTTGCACTGCTGTAGTCTTTTCCTTGAACCTAAGCTGTGATCAAATGAAATGCTGTTTTTAATTTCCTTTTTCATTTCCATGGTTCTTGTTCCCACCAACAAACTTTACCAATTCAATTTGCAGAGAAGGTCATCTTTATCAAATATATGTTTCTAGAATAAATATATACAACCTTCTGTATATTTATAACTATGTATGTAGGAGTGTTTTTTGAACAAAATCCTGTTGAGGCAGATGTCTGGAACTTTCTTTAGTTTTATGTCAAAGACACATGGCTCATACCTCATCTAAATTTGCTCTATCCGATTTACATTGAGCAAGGATCTGGTCAGAAGTTGTTGCTAGAACTCACAATGGCATTAGTATGGGAAATTTCTGGTGGATACTAGTCATGGGATCACGATGGAGATTTAGTGCATCCACCCAGATATTACAGAAAAAAACTGTAAATTCATTTACAAACTGGCAGTGTTGCTTTAAAAAGAAATTAAGATATATATTATTTAAGGGCTGTACCATAGAGGTCCAGCAATGATTGTGACAGTAAAAAGGTGAGAGCAAATTACAAGTCAGTTGCAACAGATTAAAATCATAAAGTAGCCAGTATGTTGTTGCTGCCATCTCTTTGTCATTCATCTCTCTTTTGCACAAAATTGAAGCATTTTCTCTAGCATGGCCTGAGACTGCAAACTAACTAATTCACTGCTAGGTAGCCTAGTATTTGGAGACTCTATTTGAAGCACTTTGCTCATGGCTATTTGCTTAAATTCCAGTGTCCAGATAAATTGCAGTGCAGGGTGCTGTTGGCAGTCAATATTGACACAGATTAAAAAATTATGACATTTCGTGGTACAATTTAGGAACTGAAGCAGCAAATGTTACCTAATGCCTTGTACCGAATTTGTCATAGTGAGGTGACAGGTCTAATCATGTAGCTAGAACTGCAGATTATTGCCCATTGTTATCATAAAATAAAGGAGTGTTAAGGTAGGACTTTTACTTTCTTATAATGTTTTAATGGCTTGATCTGATTAGTTGTTGCTTTGTCTTGACCGGCTCGTTCAGTCTTTCTACTGTGCTCTTTGCCTTCTCATTTCCTAGGATGTTACTGTGAAAGCATCAGGAGAAAGCTGCTGTCTACAACTTCCTCACAAGGGAAAGCAGAAGGGCAGGCACTGGTCTCTTCTCTGTGGTGACCAGTGACAGGACACCAGGAAATGGCCTGAAGTTCTATCAGGGGAGGTTTAGGTTGGATATTAGGAAAAGGTTCTTCACCCAGAGGGTGGTTGGGCACTGGAACAGGCTCTCCAGGGAAGTGGTCATGGCACCAAGCCTGACATAGTTCAAGAAGTGTTTGGACAACACTCTCAGGCACATGGTGTGACTCTTGGGGCTGTCCTCTGCAGCGCCAAAAGTTGGGCCTTGATGATCCTTGTGGGTCTCTTCCAGCTGAGGATATTTTATGATTCTATCTGAGGCTGATGTTTTCCAGCTGCTCTCCAGCATTGACCTGTGGGTAAGAAACACCAGGGCTGATCAATGGATATAAAACTAGTTAAATATCATTATTCTTTCAAAAGCAGTTTGAATGGAGCCAGTTTAGAGTGGGTGACCAACCATCTGACATCTCCTGTTTTACCAACCACACTGTGGTGGCACCAGTCCTTTGTCCTGCTGCCAACACTGCCACGGGACAGCAAGATCACCCTCCAGCCGTCCTTGGTCATCCTGCTTCCCAGGCTGGCTGGTTAAGCAGGAATGGCAGCAGCAAGGGAGAAGAATGGAATAAAAACAATCCTCTTCAGAACAACAGCACAAGGAGCTCTCTGTACTGGGCAGTGCACTTAAAGATCTGCAGTCTGTGGGAAGCCCTTGGGAAGGGGGCACACAGTGCAAAACTCTTAACGACCATCCCCAAACTACGCTCTGAATAGAAAGTTCTTGCAATTGCAGAGCTGCATGGCTATTCCTACCTTATGGGTCCCTCTGCTGGCCTTAGTTGTTTGATTGAATATTTTCAAATAAAACACTAATTTAGTTTTCTGTGTATTATCATTAGTGCTCCAAGCATGGTCAGAACAAACCCCAGCTGGCAGCTCCCCAGTCTCTCCTCCGAGTTCAGCCCCCTGGGTAGTAGGCTCCTTGCAGAGCCTTTGGGAATCAGGGAAGAAACAGCAAGTCCCCACCAGTCAGAGTGGTTACGTGTTGGAGGTGTTAACTGAAATACATGAGGCTTTATTTAAGTACTTCTGTGTGTTAGGCCAGGAAGAAGATACTATTTTCTCAGACCAGTCCAAATGAGTTTCTCTACTATTTAGAAAAATTGTGAAATACATTGGAGTTATTGTTTATTAAAGTTTAAGCTTACTCTGTTTGCCAAATACATATTTATGTCAATGCACAAATGTGTGTGTGGCAGAGAGGGATGGAAATATTCTTTTCAAGCTAATTAAATTCTGAAGATGAAAAAAATGTAGTACACAATCTGTAGATTTTTTCTGGTAGGTTTCGGGGGGGTGTTGGGTTTTTTTTTTTTACTTCCTTCTGTTCTCTTGTTATATTGACGATTATTTATTGGCTTTACACCTCAGTTCAGGAGTTGTATTACTTCTTAATTTTTCTTTCAAGTTTATATCTGAAGCTAGTGTCATAATTCTAGAATCTTCAGTTTATGAAGTTTTCCTTACTCTTTTTCACTGTCAGCCTGGATTGCATTCCTCTTTTCTACAGCTGAACAAACAGAAGGCCATATCCATCAAAAGCACAGTCTTGAACCAAGTGAGCTCATATAAACTATATACCTCCACAGTACTGAATTAAAATTGATTTGTGCTTATGGGATGAGAAGCCATTTCAGATTTTTTGTTGATCTAGGATAGTTTATTAGTTACTTAAATTTAGCTTATATGAGAACGGCCTTAGCAAACTAAGTTATAAACAAGAAATTCCTGCCAGAAATAGTGGTGGTGTTTTGGTTTTTTGTTTTGGGTTTTGTTGGGTTTTTTTTTTGTTCGGGTGTTTCTTGGATTTTTTTTGGTCTGCAGGGGTTTTTTTCACTTTTACTTTTAAATCTTTCTTTAAAACTGGGGTGAGGGAATTCTGTCAGATCTATCTTCAAATAAGAGCATTGGGAAAAATCCAGAAGTCAATTTCACATCTTTTGCCTTAGAAAACCTTTTGCGTGTCCATCGTTTTTTTCATTTTTATCAGTAAAACCACCGTCTGAGCTGATTCATGTAGACTGCTGCAAATACATTTCAGTTGCCAAATTCTGATTAAAACCCACTCATGCCTGAAGCTAGCTTGAGATTTTCAGGTTATCAGCTCTCCTTGTGCTTTTCACTGTGCTAAACCAGACTTTTGTATCAAGTCCTTGCTTTCAATTTAATTTAAAGGAAATCTTGTAGAAGGAAAAAAGAAAAGTAGAAAGAAAAAAGCCTGTGACATTAAGGTGATTTTAACTGAGCAAAGTAGGTTTTAGTGATGTAATGAAAAGTCACGTTTTACATATACTGTTAATTTATCTAATAAAACAGAAACATCACCGCCTTGTGTTTAAATCCAAAAGTTGCATTTGCGTTCCCAAGAATGCTGCAGTGCAGAAGGATCTCAAGACACGTCATTTTACCTCTTCATACCAAATCTCTCAGGATTCTGTATCGTGCTCAGGTTTGTGTTCTCTTCCTTTGTCGTGCTAGCAGAGAGGATCTGGGCCTTTCCTATAAACCATTCACTGTCTGCTGCTCCTCTAAGCAAAGGTATTGTGCAAGCAAGCATTGATAGTTCTGGAATACAGTGGAGATTTCTAAACTTCAAAGTGAAATTAAATCCCATGCACAAAAGAAACCTGATTATATGTCACTCCAGTTTTGTTTCACAGCTGAATTTTCATAAGAAAGCTGAATTCTCCTTGGTTAATATGGGCACTCAAATGCATTGATTTTGAAATTAATTATAGTAATGTTACATTCACCTTGGTGCACTTTCATTTGTGTAATTATATAGCGTATTCAAGATCTAATTTTTACAGCATCATTATGTAGAAATGATAAATGGCATTTATTTTTTAATTGAGATTTTTTGTCAGTTTGAAAAGCTAGAATTAAATTTTAAAGCAACCTTTTAATTTTATTTCTAATTATTAAATAATTTTATTCTTCTACTTAATATAATGTATTGTGTATTTTCTATTATTGATATTATCTTGCCATAAATGTACTGGCTATGTGAGAAAAACTTCATCAAGACATGTTATGTGTTTATTACACATCAATAGAGTTGATTATTAAAATTAATGGATTTTTTCCTGGTTCCTTCCTGGCTTAGATATCTGAAGTTGTTTAAAATCTCCTAGATGGCATAAAAGGATTCTAAAATTGGCTAGGGCTACTACACTGTGTCCCTGCAGTACAATACAATATAAATAACAGAAAAATATCAGATTAGTTACTGTGTTCCCCCACCTCACCCAAAAAGCAATTTTTCTAGATGCGTGGTTCGCAAGATACTGATTTACAGAATCTGTTGTAAAATTAGAATTCAAAAACCCTAGATTATTTCAATATGGTTTTTTAGTCCTATACTCCCCCCATTAAGATTAAGCATTTCTTAACTTAATGATACCCTTTATGGAGAAAAGCTATTTAAGAAACTATTGCCATTTTTAGGGTACGGTAAATAGTGTTAGTTCTAGTAACAGTTCTAATCATTTATTAAAAATACTATTATTATGCAACTATATTTGTATATTTGGTATTTTCAAGTTTATGGTAAAGAATAAATAACTGTTTTTGATGTGTTTTCATATAGACTGAACCTGTAATTGGGATGTGAGCCTGAGTTGAAATTAAATGTTAAGCAGAGTCTACAGGCTGTGGCAGGCAAAAATTCATTGTCTGTCCTTGTATTACAAAGTAAGATGAAAAGCCCATATGCTTCCTTAATCAGACCTGTGGTTTGGACTTTTTTGATATTATACCATAAATGTCTAATAAGGCATTTCTCACTGTAGTTCTAGCTGTGTAGCCCATAGATACAGTTGACTGTATTTTTTAAAATTTCCTTATTTCACACTTCTTAAAGTCTCTGCCACTTCTTAAGGATTAAAAAAAAAAAAAAAAAAAAAAAAAAAAAAAAAAAAAAAAAAAAAAAAAAAAAAAAATCCTTATGGGTATAGCCGCTTTGAATTTCATTTCTACTTAAAATGGTAGAGAGACGTCCTGCCAGCAGTGTTTAGCTGAGCGTGGTCTATTGCCATAAAGATAAACTGCACAGGTTTCCCAGCAATGAAGGTCAAAGGACACATGCACAGCTATTTATTTGCTTTTAAAGCAGAAGGAATATGATTTATGCAGGATATTAGCTAATGTCATAGTGTTGAGCTTTGCAGGTGCAGCCATGGGAGCCTGACCCCCCGCTAATCCCTCTGAGTGCAGCGGGCACGCATGCAATGGCTTTGTTGTTGCCGTGCTGCCTCATGGCTCACTTTGCTCAGTGGTTTGAGAGATGAGGCTGCATTTCCTTGGACGGGCTTCCAAACTTTTGATTAGATTCGATTTGAGCAAGTTACAGACATTTGGGCAACGCAT
Organism: Eulacestoma nigropectus; assembly: GCA_013397775.1. NCBI lineage: Eukaryota > Metazoa > Chordata > Aves > Passeriformes > Eulacestoma > Eulacestoma nigropectus. The sequence continues at coordinate 395,528 of VZTE01001604.1, read as the reverse complement.
TTGGACAGAATTGCCTATACCCGGACTTCCTTTTAGTCTTCCTGTGTTGGTTAGCTTGCTTGGGTTTGAAGCTGCTTCTGCTCAGTTTTGTACTACACTTTTGCTGCAAGTGCTTCCTAGTCTCCCAGCCATCTGCTGATACAAAGCCTGCTAAACGCCCTCAGCTGAAGGGCTCTACAAGGGATTCATACAAATGGGCTGGGCTTGATCCACACACACTCACTCTTCAGGGAAGTGAGCCAGTGCTGACATTTCCAAGAGCTGACTGTAACTGTTAGAAACGCCCTAATAATGCATCTAGTAATTCATAGTTTCTCTTAATGATGCATTGTTACCCTGTCTTACCTGTATTCTGTAAGATGCAAAGCATAGATGACCAGCCCAGCACAGGGAAGAGTCACACAAACTTTTGGGCCTTGTTACCTTGTTTAGCGTATGAGTAGAGAGCATAAATGTTTTGTAACAGATTACAAACAGCAATCTTATTGCTTCTCTTTCTAACTGTTTTTTATTACATTGCTGTTGGGCTTGATTTGAGGTGGGGAGCTTATTCCTTGTGTGCTAGCAGTGTGTAAACTTCAGTGAGATGTAACTAAGTAACAGTCTTTAGGGTAGGATTTACAACAAAGTCCTTTATTCATTTGATGTTGTTTGATAGGTTTCAAGGACAAGAATACTCTGAAATTTTACTTTGAAAAATTAAGTAAATAATGATGTTTTAACACTTCAGAATAGTAGTAATAAAAAAACTGGAAGTGCATAAATATATGACTGATGATTTTAGTTGAAGAAAAAAATAGTGATGGTTCACGTCAGAGTTTGTCAGAAGATTATTATGATGAAGATTTGGACATAATTGCTGTGGTTTGAAATATTTTCTCACAAACATGTAGGAGATTGTGGTAATTTAAGAACAAATGCACGCTGAATTTTTGCACTTAGAGTATAGGAGAAGAGAGCTTATTATACCTGTTACCTTTTCCACAGAGGGGCAGAAGAAGCATCTCTTCCTCAAAATGATTACATATATTATTTGCATGTGTAGTGATTTCAGAATTATGTAGTTCTTCTCCCTTACCAGAAGAGAAATATATTTATAGATGATGTTAAAAAAATATGTTTTGTAAAGACATAGGTAGAAACCCCTAGAGGGAGCCAGAAGCCTTCCTTAGAAGTGAAACGGCAAACTTTTGCATGGAGTTACAAACTATTCTTTTTTTTTCTCTTCTAATACAGTATTTATTCCTACTTTTTTAGTCTGAGTTTTAAACATGATGCTATTTGTGCTACTAAGAAATATATTTGACAATTTACATGTTGAAGTTCATAGCTATTGACCATGATGTTTCAAGGAGGGGAATGTGAAGCAGCGATACGCACGGACTGATGGAGAGGACTGTGAGTGTGTCCTGCTATGCTGGCACAGCACTTATTGGTGGGTGTGTGCTGCTTTGGATAGTGTTGAGGGAGATGTTGCCCTTCCTATCACAAAACACATCTGTTTCAGTTTTGAGATACAGCAGTAACACATTTCCTTGATTGCCTTACTTCTTTTCAAAAACTAAAAATTGTACGATTTGTGAATGTTTATATTTTATGTTTAGTCCAGCAAACGATGAAAAAAATCATATCTTTCACCTTTTTCCTCTCTATATAAGCAGAAGAAGAGGGGGAGAAAGCAATTCCATCTTTCTACTTCCCTCCACCCTTTGTAGTTAGCACCCCAATCCTCACAACCTGTTCATATATTCTTTGTTGTGCCAACAGTTTATGCCACGGACAAGTTTGTTGACAACATCACTATAAAACATATCTCCTTCTGGGAATGTCATGCTGTGCACTCAGCAGAATGTCTCCCAATACCCTAGCGAATCAGCAAAATATTTTAATAAATGCTTTACTTCTATGAACCAAATACCCTGATGGTTACTGGATTTGTCACAGGATATAGGATTTCTCCTCTAGCCATACTGACCTTCATACGCTACTGTGTTGCAAACCAAATCTTAATGTAATCAAATAATGGAAAAAAATGCTTGATTAACAATAAATGACCCCATTTTAAAAAACAAGTAACTAATTTTGTGGACCATCATTAAAGCTTGCTTTTAAAAAATTCTGTTGGTTTAGCATTTTGATCTGTGTTTTGAAAACACAACAGAACATTTAACTATTTTTAATCAAATAGTTATCAAATGGCTTTCAGCAGGACACCACATTTATGACTAGACTTAGATCTTGTAACTCCTGATTGCTGCAGAAATGAGCAGGTTATGAAAGGCTTTTCTCCTGGGAAAAAATATATGTGCTATGTAGCCATAAATTCTGACATACTCTCATTATACCACAAAGAATAAAGAGTGCTAAGTAAATTACTTTTTCCCTCCTCCTCTGTGCTCCTGACTCATGTTATAGATGCTGGATTCTGTTGTTGAGTGATGCAAAAGCTACTGTCACAACCTTTTATTCCCTGGTCCTTTGCAATGTATTTGAAGGACATCAGTTTTTTTGCTGTGTGATGCCTATCAAGAGCATGGAAGCAGGAGGGAGTGCACAGAACCAGTAACCATGCTGAACTACCATTGTGTGAAGGCTCATGTCGGTGAAGACTTAAGTAATTATTTAGTTTGGAAACCCCTTTGCACTGTTGTAGTATTCTTGTAACTATCTTTCTATAACACTTAACATTATACATTGTGCTTCTATCCTAAGCAAAGAAAAAATTCATTACTTAAAAGAAGAAAACATATTATAGCAGATACTTCTAGAAGTAGTGAGACCAATACAAATTCAATTGAATTTAATTGAATTGAATCTAAATTTTAACATGGCTTTAAATGAGAGAACAATTTTTAATAATCTGTATATCAGAAGTTCTCTAACTTGCATAAATTCCTTCAGATGCTTGATACCAGCTCTGAATTAATAGTGCCTTGTTTCAGTGGCTGGCTTCTGCTCTTCAGCAAACTTGTAACATTTGATTTGGATGTTAGAGGGGAAATAGTCAAATCTGGAGTATAGCAATACATTAGTCTGCATTTCAAGTATATAAATTATACTTTCAGCTGGAAAGCACTTTGTAAATATAAATTTTATAAAAGCAGATGAAAACCTACCAGATAGTAAGAAAAAACTAGACACAAAAATACCCCAAATGGGAAGAAAATGGAGTGATTTATAAAGCATGCTTTTAGCAGCATTTCTGAGTTTCATGTGCTAAACACCTACTACTCTTGACCTCAAATTGACCTTGAAGTTTATGAGCTAAAGGTAACAATTATGCAAGGGCTAAAATATGCAGACAGGACTTTACTGCCTAAAAAGAACTGCTGTCCTGTGTTTTGTTTGAATTAGCACACTTTGCTGTTTATGGAACTTAACTTTGTCCTTTTGGGAAGCCGGGGGGAAAGGAGCGCTGGTAACCAGTGTGCAGAAACCTCAGAACAAAGTGGGGGGTGAGCACGGGAGGATGGCACATGCACCGGGTTAGGTCAGTTCTGCAGAAGTCACGATCTCTTTCTGCCATTTCTGAAAGAAGTTATCCCAGGGAGTGTCTCCAGACAGAGATTTAATGCTGGAAAAGGTTGGTTGCAAAGTAAACTTTCAAGGAGGGTGAAGTGAGCCTTTTTTATCTAAAGCACTCGCTCAGAATAAAATGGCCTTGTCAGAGACTTGGCTTTATTAATTTTTATCACATCTTACAGCCTCTACGAGGTGTCATCGAACTCCAGCCTTCGAGTCGTGGTGCATTTATATGGCAGTAAAGTGACTATTGCATTTGCTGTACACTGCAGCTCTTTTTCTGAATGCAGAAATTAAATGTGAGAAATAACGTGTTTAGACTGTTACAGGTACCCTTATAATTTAAATGAATGCCTCTGTTTTTTATCTTTTTGTAAACAGAAGGCTTATTTTTCTGTTTAAAAGGAAAAAAATCCCCAAACAAAACCACCTCCAAATCTACTGCATTGTTCTTCTGTTCCTTTGAATAATGCAATAGACAATGATGTGACATTTGTAAAGTAGAGGCACGCAGACATACATATGTAGTTTTACAAATAAACTTTCTTGTTCCTCCTACTTTCTAGAAGCATGAAATCTCAAAGCAATACAGGCTGTTCGTGACATACATGCCTGTCATTAATTTTGCCAATAAATGAAGCATTCTTCAGATCCTGTTTTACTCTTTGTGTTGGCCACAACCACCTCCTTTGTCATAAGAGGCCTGCTGAAGGTGCAGTTTCAATTTTACTACTGTTTTTCATCCTCTAAGACCTTGAAGCAGGTCACACAGTGTCTGCATCAAGTGTTCAGTGATATTTTTATCTACTTTTCTTGCAGTTGAGTTTAGGGAAGATTTGAAGAGTGCTTGTAAGATACAAAGGGCTGGAACTTTACAGTCTATACCTCTCAGGCAAAATCAAATGTACTCTCTGCTGTTCCAGCTCTGCAACAAGGAATGAGAAGACTAAGGAAATTCCAGGACATTGCTTTGAACAGCAGGTGTTAGGTTGCTGTGTCTTTCCCAAATAGATGTTTTAGCTGCAGAACAAACAGACCAAGTGCATGTACTCCAACTCTGGAAAAATTTAAATCTGTATATTTAAATGCACGGAGTTATTTTATTAGTACTAAAACTACTTGAGAACTAATTGTTATAGATGCTGTGAACTCTCTTGGGCATATTACTTATGTTTGGTGACAACTTTCCCTAAAAGCATCAGACAGCATTTTCCTTCATAGTTTCTTTAATGCAGAGGTTTCTATGGTTGCAAAATCCTCTAAGTAGTAATGAAATCCTCTCATTTAATATTTTCTCAAAAAATAGGTGTGAATGCTATTATTCATTAGGAAATTATGATAAAATGAGTCGCTTTGCCCAGCTGGCTTTCCTGGGAACTAAAGGAGTTTTTTTTAGACAGAATAAAATTGATCTCTCCAGTAGTGCCAGTGTGAAATACTGTTCATCATTCTTGCTACCTTAAAAATTTTTTACACTTCTATTCTAGGCTTCATGGACCTTAAGGTAAATTATGACATATCAGATATCATTTTTTTTCACAGTTTCTATAAAAATATCTAGTTAACTATGCATGACAGAATTTCCAATGAGAAGAAAAAAGTGAAACGTTTTTCCTAGGCTCGTATTGGGGTGTATTCTAATAAGCTGTGAGACCATCTCTGACCATTGCAGGTTAAAGAGGCTCCTCACAGTACAATGGACATGCTTTAAATCAAACCCTGTGTGCCAATTTTGCTCTAGTGGAGTACCTAGGAAATAACTTTCTTACTATATAAGATGTATCTAAATGCTGTGATGACTCTCTGTGTCATTTTCGTGACTTTCTTCCTGAATCTCTTGTTTGATAGATCCAATAGGGGACTTTCCTCCAGTGCTTCAGGTGTTCTCATGTATCCAGTACAAACATTTTATTGCAAAAGAGCTAATTTAACTAATCCAAAACAAATCCTCAGTTGGAAAGGTTTATATTGCGTAGAGGAGAACTGACACCTGCAGCATTCAGGAGCCCTATTGGCTGTGGTTACCGCTGGGGCTGACACCACAGTGTCCAGCTGTGCAGCTACTCAATGGTTTGAGGCTGGTTTTCTTTTTTTCCCCTTTAAATGCTTCCATTTCATCCCTGGAACAAAGTGGGAAATTTTTTGAAATCTAACAATTTGACAGTATGGCAAAACACTATTTTTCCCCAGGAGAAGGTCTGCAAGGCTCTTCTCATTTGGACAGGAACTGTCTGTCAGGGAGGACCCCAGAGCCCTCAGGGAGGACCCCAGAGCCCTTTGCTCAGCAGCATCTGGCAGGTTTCAGTGAGGTTCAGAAGCCGTTCTGCTGAGCCTTGGTCTTGTAATGCATCACTTATGCTCTTTAAGGCAGTCTCATAAATTATTAGTACATCTACATTGCATGTAGATGATGTATCTTGTCCTTAAATCTTTAAGTCATTTACTGTACTGGCTCTCCAGAACACATGATGTTTTTTCATAGTTGAGAGTGGGAAACTTAGAAATAATGTCAGTATACTGTACTGAGTTTTACTAATATTGAAAACTGATGTCGGACTTGGACTAATATTTGAAATTAGTACTATCTACAGTAAAATGCAGAGCTCAGGAAGTAGAGTTGTCACACTTACGTTTTCCATGTGAATGCTGCAACCTTGGCTTCATAAAGTCAGAAATTCCTTTCTGTCCCTGGGAGCACAATGATAATGAAACGCATCCCACAATTCCTCACTCAGAGTGCTTAGGGGAATGGGCTAGGCATTGGAAATTAAGGTCAACAATGGCATATAGAAAAGATGCCATGAACCAAATCATCCTGCAGTGCATCACCTTCTCCAAGCAGATTGTAGTGGTGTACACTTCTGGATGGGAAAGGCAAGAAAGTGCATGTTGAGACACCACCTGGTATAAAAGCGCAAATAGATGAATATAGTAGCTACAGGGTTTTGCACTTGTGTCATGTGCTTTTCACGATAATGTTTTCATCTGCCCAAAAGCAATAATCTCAGTGCTTAAAGTGGCATTTAGGATCATGAATACAGTTTAGGGTTTGGTTTTACTTTTTGTACTGTGTATGTCAACTTGTTTTCTCAGCTTCACATACGATACAGCCTTAGTTTCTACTGCATATTAGTATCACCACATGCGAGAAATAAAAGCCAGAGAAAGGATAAGGGCCTTTTCCAAGACCACACAACAAGTCAGTAGCAGAACTGGAATGAAACCGCAAGAATTCCTGGCTCCTTATTAGATTTTTAAGGCATTTTGGAGGGCCTCATCCAGACATTTAGAGAATAGTTTCTGTAAAAAACCTAAATTTTAAACATGCCCAAAGGGTGATTTACACTAAGCTGTGTTCTATGGTACAGTATAAACAGGTGTTTGATGGCACTGTCTACCTGCTGGCACTCTTCTGATTGATTTTTCCAGCCTTTTGGTGGTACTGTGCTTCTGGTAATAAACAAAGCCAAGGTAAAGAGGTCAGTGGTAGCTACAGCAAATGGTTAAAACACACGTCCTTAGTTGCATTCTCACAGTTTGGTTCTTTAAGGGGGTGACTGTGAAAGATAGGACACAAAGCCCAACCACATGTAGTCCAGTGGTATGGGATAGGTGAGAACCTATAGGGAAAAAGTTCTTTTGTAACTAAATTCAGCAAATAATAGGCATTGCCCCTCAGAAGCAGAAGTGAACATAGATACTGCTGTGACTGCAGTTGTTTATTGAGAAAAAAGATGATGAAAACAACTTGTTCAAAACTTTTAATAACCTTTGGTCTTCATGAATGGGAATAATAGATTTGTGGGGTTGGGCCGGAGGGGAAGTAAATGCTCAGCATCATATGCCTTAGAAGAGTATTTATAGTGTCTTCCAAAGCCTTCTATTTTTAATCTGAAACATTTGCATTCATTTACAAAATGACATAAAAAGTGGATAGCTGTCTTTTATGTCCACTCTCAAATGGTGTGATCAAAAACTAAGGAGAATTAGCCCTATCATTTCTTTCTTGCTTGCTACTGAGTTCTTGTAGCAGTGGTATACAGGAGACTCCCCTAATTAAAAGTAAATAAATACACAGAGAATTGAATTGATGGCACCATTTAGAGTACCCATGTGATTTGGAAAGCAGATTGTTCGTAACCCAATGGAAAGTTTAACGAGCCGGCCTCTTCCTCAGTCTGCTGCACAAGCGGCCTGGGAACTGGTGTGCTGTCACGACAGAACCTGGCACTGCTGTGTGCTTGGCCAGATTCACTGAATACCGAATTCATGCCTTACAGCTACTTTGTTTTTTTCCTTTTGGTAACAGCAGCAAATTTAAACTGCATCCTAAAGCTTGAGACAGTCAAGCATGAGATTCTTCCTGCTGCACTTTTAACAGACTCTTAACTCAGATTCCTTTCAACTGGGAAAAGGAAATCGTATGTTGTTTCTGGCCTGGCCTACCTGGCAGCAACCAAATTGAGGTCAGAGAACTCAACATTTGTAATAGTAGATGGATTTTAAGTAGTTGATACCTACTTTTTGCTTTTTAACTGAGTTTTGATTGTTAATAGAGCAAAATAATTTAGTCAAGCTACTAAAAGCAGTACTGCTCCCAGGATTTTTAGTTTATCTATATTTCACATGGGCATTTTAATATGTAAGTTCCTTTGCTATGCATAGCGAGAGGATTTTTTCATCTGTGCCAGTCCTTTACTGGTCCTCTTAGCTAACTTCTCTTTATTCTTGAAAGACCGATCCCGTTCCCCAGTTGCTTTAGTCCTAGTGCAAGTGCTAACTCAGCGCTGGCAGGCTCCCCTGAGCGGGAATGCATTCCTTCCTTTGCAGGATTTGACACTGGGAGAGCAACTGGCGCTCCGGGCAAGTCCCAGAGGACCAATAGCTCTTTCAGTGGGATGCACTTTGATGGTGAGAAAGTAGCCTGCTTTGTTAAGCTGTCCAGATGATCCGGTCAGAGTCTGCATTGCACAGCCCGCTCTTCACCAGGCCAAATACCCGTTTCTCGAGACCCTGACCAACAAAGTAGAAGAAATTTTCCTGCCAGAAAAAAATATTAAGAGAAGTACAGAAAATTTTTCTGTGAGAAGTTGTTTGGTATTTGTATGCATAAACCTAAGCTTTATCAATATCTCTTCAGGAATTACTGTTTTTTCTTGGTGAGACGTCACGATCTTTTATGCCAACAGTAAATCCTGTGAACTTAACGATGAAGATAAGGAACTATATAGTCATTGAAATGACAGAGAGTTTGCTTTCATGCATTTGCAAAGTTTTTATCTAATTTATTCTAGAAATAAAGGGAAATTATAGGAAGTATAAGTAGCTTCTGTAGCTAAAATGTCAGTTGTTCCAGCTATTTCGTCTTAGAAAAAGAAAATTTCATACTTCCTTGACTTCAATACCGAAGTATGTATCTGGAATATTTTTTCTGTTGCTTCTTTTTTTAATTGGAATGTCAAGTCAAGAGTCTTGTATGACTGGAACAAACTGTTTTAGTATATCACATTGCAAGCTATATTTATCACCTTCTCTGACGGTTGAGATTTTATAGCAACGAAAGTTTCCCTGCTCAGAATCCTAACAAATGTTCAAAAGATGTATGATACAAGATTTTAAATCTGTGTTACGATTTTTTTTTTCAAAGGAAGAAAACTAAAAGCCTGTTATAGGGCTGTGACAGTTTTTGAACTTCCTATGAAACAGTAAAAATAAAATAATCTTGAGGTTAGGCATCAGGATCTAGATCTTCTCTCACCAGTCAGCCAGAGCAAGGTACCATTTTTCGCTTGCTTTTTACCTTGTGATACCCGAACTCTCCAACTGTGTGAATTCAAGTAGGTCAGAAAGCAGAAGTTACATTTGGGACCTTCTCCAGCTGAGAAGTAAACTCTATCTAGGTCTTCTGCTTCCTGCTAAACTGGGCTTTCAGGGGAAGCTTGGCCAGGATCTTGAAGCCTTACTACTTTTCTGGGACAGCTATGCTTTGAAAACAAGGCTGCTATGTCTGCATTTTGAAAGAAACCTAATTTTGTTGGGACAGCTCAGTTATGTACAGAGCACAGCTATCCTAAGGGTGACTGGAGTGCTGCTCTGCCTAGTGTCCAGGCTGGCCAGGGGTCAAGATCAACTGAAGCACTGCAAACCTTGGACCAAAGAAGTTGTGGTTTACAGAAAGACTGAGTTTTGTGCACTTGCAGCATCCTCTCCCAAAGGAAAGCACTTGGTGAGATTTGGTGCTTCTTAGACTGTATGGGAGTCCAGGAAAATTTGCTTTGGAGATTTGAAGTTTGAAAAACTTTAGTTATTTATATTCTGATCTGTGATATGAGTGAGTATTGGATTCCCCATGTTGTGCAAAAGAATTACCCATGGAACCCTATCCTGAAGTACTATGTACCTCCTTACCTCTTAAGTAGTTTGTATGCCAGCCTGGGCATGAGTGTCTGCAATTGCTGTCTCTTCCTGACCCAATATTCTTTACAACAATGTAATCTCCACGAACTGTGACTGCAGAGTTCAGAAGTTTTGCTGGGCCTCTGGAAAGCCTTCTTAAAGCAGACTTGAAAATGCATCATATAATCACTGTAACTTCGATTAATGGTAATATTTGGGATGTTTTGGATCTGATCCTCATTTTCTATGGATTCGTGAAGTTCAAAACTAGAAGGGGCAAACTTATCACCACATTCAACTGCACAAATACGGGGGCCAATATATGTTGCTTTAAAGCATTTTCTCCAGCATTCCTATAATTTTCATCACATGTTGTGCACATATTACCTTTCATTATGAGCTAATGCTAGTTTTGCTGTAAGGAAATTATGTGACTTTAAAATAGAAACAGAGGTAATCATTAGGTTGGGGACAGGTGTTCTATTTCATAAGAAGATCTCTATCAGTATGTTATTCACCTACCTAGAAGAAGAACACAGAAAATTCCATTTCATTCTGCACCTAGAAATCCTTCAGCAATCTGTGTTTGGCCAACATTAGACTAGGCTATTCGTAACACTAGAGAAATATTTCAGTTTTTCTGAGGAGCCTTCAGTGGATTTATTAGTGGGAAATGCAGAACAGTCATGCACAAATTCAAGCTGTTTTTCTTTCTTTCCTAGTATTCCAGGAAAGCCAGTTTTGCCTAACTCATAGATAATTTTCCTCTTGTAATTTCCCATTAAGTCAGTTAGGACATGATAAGTCACTGTTGAAAGAAAAACCTTGGTCAGGTTTTAATTCATGGCGCACCTCTGCATTGTGGTCTTCAATATTGCTGCAAGCACACTGAGAAGGCATGCTGGACTGCAGCAGGCTTTCTTTCATGCAGAGTTGCTTTGATACTTCTTTTTAGAGTGAAGCACACAAAGACTTGCACTCCCAGTTTTTGCATTTTAGATAGGCTGGATAGAGCTCTTCTTAAAGGCAGGCGGAAGACATTTTCTTGCAATCTGTGGGTATTGAGAGACGTGGATGTGCTGGATGGAAGTATGTTGCTAGACTTATTTTGCTCTTGCTGGCAATATACCTGAAGTTGTTTGGAACATTTTGCATAAAGATTGTATTTAGCCCATAATGGTTTGGCTAATGAACCATTTATCCTGTGGTAGGTGATGCTTTAAAACCTTTAATGAGACGTCAGGTGAATTGCAGGGGTTGGCACTGATGGATGGGGATGCTGAAGCACTGGTGAGGTGCTGGTGCGGGGCTACTAAGGTAAAGGTCTTGTTCAGAGCTTCCTTTCGTTTAAGCAACAAAGCTGTAATTACATAAACAGAACTGCTTCAGCCAGCGCAACGTGTCATTATGGATTTTCCAGCTAATCTGTCCATTCATCTTAATGGGGCAGAACTTGTGCTTGGTGTCACTCTCTGCCTTTGTTCCACTCCTTCATCTCTTGAAACGTCTGTCATGAAGAAAGTGTTTATCTTGAATTATGTGTTGAAGAAGGTTAGAGAGCACACTTCTGAAGCTTGGCATGAAATTTCCTAAACAAACCTTGCCAGTTGCTTCGTGAAAATAACAGAGGTATGGATTTCAGATTAACATTGTGCATTAGTGTTTTTGAAAGCACTTAAAAATAGTGGCTGTGGTGTTGGTGACTAAAGGAATCCCGTTGAAGTGCATGTGACATATGCATTATTAACAAATCAGCTTATTCACTGTAATGAATATTATTATGATAAATGTTATCTTAACGCACAATGATTAACAGTTATTACAGAGACTTTTTATTAGCTGAAACATTTACTTGTATTACATTTAATTTAATACAGCACAAGATTTAAACACTTTTCTACTTGGATGTTTTTTTATTGGGCTAATGCTGGTATTGTGTTGCTGTACAAACACTTGCAGAACATACGTATGTGGGGAAGTGGAGAGTGCAGTGTGAAGGCTCAGGGACCTGCCGGAGCTTGAGGCACAAAGAGGATTATATTAGAAACAGCAGAGTCTCTGAGTCACAAGAAGCTCACAGCTGTGGAATGAAATGATTTCACTTCAGCCCCTCTGCTTCTCTTTTTCCAATAGCTATCTTCAATTTAGGATGTGGTCTTTTCCTTACCCTTCAGTAAGAGATGGTCTCTGGTGAATTTCTTTGAGTTACGCGTAATACGTAATATTTCAATTCTTTTTCTGCAGCCAGTTGTGCCTATTCTGACACTTGTTTTTCTAAATTATATATATATATATATATTAAATTGATATTAGCTATACATCTATATATTTTTTAATATATTTTGAATTAAAATACTTGGAAAATTTGTTACACGAAGTGAAAAACCAGCTAAATAGAAACTGAAATATGTTCAGGAGACTGTTAAGGTTCTTAAGGTTTGTTTTCACTATAGTCATGTACACAAACAAATAAAAGAGAACAGGGTTTATTATATGCATCTGACTACTTTACTTTCTTAGAAGTGAGGATACTGCTTTTCCACTTAACTTAAGAGCTTTGCTGTTCAGTGTTCAGCAATTTATGGAAGTATATACTAAATCTTAAGAATGCGAATACTTCTATATGAATCAATAGGATTACTCATGCTCAAAACTGAAATCCTGTCTATGCACCATTCTCACAGGAGCCTAAAAGGTATAATACAATTAGCAATCATCTACTTTTTTCCTCACACTTTGTTTTGTTTCATTTCAGAAATAGCATTGTTATTGTTTCAGTGGATTAAGGGTTGGTTATTATGGTTATTATTATTGGTTTATTACATTATTATTATTGGTTATTAATGGTTATTATCAATATTAAAGTGAATTTGAAAGTGGAGGTAGTAATTTGTAATGCAGTTAGACATAGTGAAATTTATTTCTATAATTAATGCAATACTTCCAGTTTAAATTTTGTTAAAATCTAGTTGATAATTTCTGGTTTTGAATAAATTTCTTGCAATCCTGTTAATTTCAGTGGAATTGTCATCTTGTTTTTGAACTCAGAATTGCTTTTCTTTAGAGTTCAATATTAAATTGAGCAGAATATGTGTTGGTACTGCACCTACTCTAAAATTAATGTCAAGATCTTACAAATCCTCATTAAAAGTGAATATAAACCAAAAAAAATTCATAAGACGTCTGTGGGTTTTGAAATGTCCGCATTCTTTTCCAGTCTTGAAATGTGGTTTTATGCAAAGCATGAAGTAAAACCAACTGGTTTGTATCAATTCCCTCTTTATATATAACTAAACTGCCTAAACAGCAGTGGAAAACATAAATAATTACACTCCTTTTTGTTAAAGGAAAAGTATTAAGAAAGAACCAGAATGGTTTTCTGTAATAAAGATTAGTTAATCTAAATGCCAATAGCAGCATTGCTAATATCTAGGTATATTTAGGAAGGATAATAGTGTACTTCTTTGGGATTTTCAGGTTTATTTGGATGCTTATGGTGGACTTCCGTTTAAGAGAATTAGAAGGGCAGGAACCTTATAGGATGCTCAGGTGCCAATACTTGTCGAGAGACTTGATAACCAGATACAATTTCTCACAAAAATTTGTGGATCTTTGTCTTGTGTCATGCGATTATTTTTATTTGTTTCTTATTTCTTTGAGGAAATTAGTGAATTGTATAATTGCTTAGGAAATATACTGCTGCTATAGTATTTGAAATATCAATTTTATGTGGCACTAGACCTCTTGTAAGTGAAAAGTAAGAAAGAACTAGGGTGCCATAAATGACATTTCAATAATCCAGGTCACTGACACAGCATTAGCTCTGAAAGGGATGTATTCGGTACTGCTCCCAAACTTTGAACTGTTGAAGTAAATCTCTTTTATTAATCATTAACATTCCTCAGCTGTTCTTGAAATTGCAGTTATCTCTGGGTGACAAAGTTAGGAAGTACATTATTTTTATTTTAGGACCATGGAACTTGCAAATAAACTTCAAAAATTGTTAACACATTTACTGCTACTGTTTTCTGTTGGGATTCACTGAGCTACATTTTGGAATGGAATTTATTTTTCAGTTTAAAAACTTCCTGGAAATTAACACTTATCATCTTATCTTTGATTCTTAGAATGGAAATCATTCTAAATAGTTACAAATCTGATATAAACCAAAACCTTAGAATTAAAAAAATGGTGGAAGGCTTTGGCAGACTTCATGCTGCAGAATTCTTCTCCGTTCTGTCTGTGTGCAGCAGCTCTTATCATCGAAATCCTTCTCTCAGGTACTGCTGCATACCAAATTCGATTTTCAACATAGCACTGAATTCAGTGTTTATTAGACTAGATTTTCCCCATGGCAATTAAGCATTGAAGCTGAAATCCTGACCATTAAAATAAAGGCCTATGTTTTGAGTAAATTTTAGACTTAGTAGGGTTTTTTTGCTTTCTATTTTAGTCCATTTATTTGTGATATCATCATAGTAAATATGTTGGTGACAAGTGCCAAGTCTCTGTCATGAATAACGTATGAAGAAAGTGCTAAGTCCATGATGCTTGCTTATTAAAATACCTCCTGTACATGAAAACAGTTCTGTTGAAAGCTAGCTGACTAATAAAATCAAGCCTGTTTATAGTAGTTATCTTGCACTGCCTTTGCTACACCCTCACCCAGCGTGGATGACTTCACTGATTACCTTGGGTGAGGAGTTTCCATGTCTTTAGGAGTGTATTTACACTGAATAGACACCTATCCTTACTATTCATAGTCCAGCCAATTTAAACGCCGTCCCATTGTTGACTTAGACTAATCATGCTCACTTATTCTTGTGAAATTTTCTAGAATGTATTTCAACAAAACCTGAACATTCAGTTTAGTTTATCACAGGACAACAGACCATACCATCTGAAATGAATTTCAAGTTAGTTAATGATTTTGTTAGCAAACTGAAGTCACTTTTGAGAAGGATCATTGCATGGGTATCTGTTGGGTGTGGTGAGCAGGGACTGAGCAGAGGGCACATGAAGGCACAGCAGTCAGAGGGCTGTCGGTAGCACTGTACAGTTGTAGCAGCAGCAACCCAGGTGTTGCCAGTGCCTATGCCTAATGCTGTCCAGGACCCAGGTGTGAAAGTCACCAAAACAAACCTCTCCTGTGGATGGCATGAGATCTGTTGTAGTTTAACCCCAGCCAGCAACAAAGCCCCACACAGCTGCTTGCTCACTCACCCCACAGTGGGATGGGGGAGAGAATCACAGAACCATAGTGGCTTGGTTTGGAAGGGATCTTAAAGAATATCTAGTTCCAACACTCTGCCATGGGCAGGGACACTTTCCACTAGACCAGGTTACTCAGAGCCCCATCTAGCCTGGTCTTGAACGTTTCCAGGGATGGGGCATCCACAAGTTTTCAGGGCAACCTGTTCAGTGCCTCACCACCCTCACAGTGAAAATTTCTTCCTAATATCTAATGTAAACCTACTCTTTCAGTTTGAAGCCATTCCCCTTGTCCTGTCATTACACGGTCTTGTAAATAGTCTCTCTCCATCTTTCTTGTAGGCTCCCTTCAGGTGCTGAAAGGCCACAATTAGGTCACCCTGAAGCCTTCTCTTTTCCAGGCTGAGCAATCCCAGTTCTCTGCGACTTGCCTCACAGGAGGGGTGTTTCATCCCCCTGTTCATCTTTTTGGCCCTTCTCTGGACTCGTTTCAACAGATCAGTGTCCTTCCTGTGCTGGGGACACACAGGAAGGACATCAGAAGGGTAGAAGAGAGAAAACTTGTGGCTTGAGATGAAGACAGCTTAATAGGTAAAGTGAAAGTGGTGCACACACAAGCAAATCAAAACAATGAATTCATTCACCACTTTCTGTTCTCTTGCTGGTGTTCAGCTACCCTCAGGAGAGCAGGGCTTCATCAAGCATAACTGTGATTTGAGATTACAAATGCTATCACTCTGAATGCCCCCACTGCACACCCTTCCTTTCCTTCCTTCTTCTTCATACAGCTTTATATGCTGAACTTGATGTCATATGGTCTAGAATGTCCCTTTGGCCAGTTGGGGTCAGCTGTTCCTGCTGTGTTCCCTCCCAGGTTCTTTTGCATCCCGAGCCTGCTCACTGGTGGGGTGGGGTGAGAAGGAGAAAAGGTCCTGATGCTGTGTGAGAGCTGCTCAGCATTAGCAAAAACACCTCTGTCTTATCAATACTGTTTTCAGCAGAAACACAAAGCATAACTCCATACTAGCTACTATGAGGAAACCTAACTCCACCCATCCAAAACCAGCACAGGATCTTAGTGAGGTTATTGCCTGAAGGGTCAGAGGACTTCATGTGAGTTCTGCAGCTGGGGTTTCTGTGGCCAGAGTCCTTTGGGATTGTATAAAACTTATTAAAGGGTATTTTAATGGGGTTGTGTGAATGTGCAGGATTTGGTATGGGATATTTGAGGGGAGGTTCAAAGGCTGACAAAAGTGGGTCAGGGAGGAGAAAGTATGTAAAGACTGAGAGAAAAGGGTATAGAATGGAGCTTGTTCCTTGTGAGCAGGTTACTGATCATTACACTCATCTCACAGCTGCAGTGTCTATTCCTGTATTCTCCTATATCCAGCCATCCGCTATATACACCCTCTGCTCCCAGTCTGCCTGTGTGAATCCTAGGAAACTTGGAGGTCGTCTAGCAGGCCTGAGTGCCAGCCACTGACACATGAGGCTGTGAACCTTGGGGCTCCCGGGTGCAGGGAATGGCAAAGTCGGGTTCCATGGAGCAGCTGATGGACCACTGAGCATGTGGGCTGGGACAACTTCTGCTCTTCACAGAGCTGTGAATGTTTGTGCTGTGGCTGGTTCATATTTACTGTTTGGGAGTCAGGGACTGCAAATAAAACTGTGTGGCTAACGATGGTTTATTTTCTGCATGTTTAATATATGAAAGTAACTAGCAGGTGACTAGAGAGAAAGAACTTTGTTCTGTCCCTCATGTTAAGTTGATTTACTGTTATGAAAGCAAACACAGATTTCCTCTCTTGTAGACTTGGTGCTTGAGACTGCACACAGGGTTTTGTAGAGCATTCCTGAGATGCCTGAATAAACGTGTGGACTCTCTTATATAAATAAGAGTGCACATACAGTAATATATCCATATATAAGGATTTTTTTTTACGTTTATTTCTACATGGATTTTGTGAAAGGCAAATACAAAATAATGCAAACACAGGTGGAGAACTTTGCTTTTTGGTGAAAGATTTTAAGAGCAAGAAGATCAGAAGATAAAAGAGTGTCTAATTAGAATAGAAAAAATTTGTTTCTCCCCATGATGGAGTTTGCTAAAAGATAGATTAAATAGCATCTATCTACAGATACATGATGAAATATATGAAATATCTATTTGTAGATATGTGTGATATTTTTGTTATATTGTTAGTAACTAATGAACTGATAAAGTTTCTTGCAGTAATAAATGTTTTTTTGAGGCTCTGCATTTGACCAATTTACAAGTGTAAGTCAAAGTGAAGTAAGTTGTTGTCAAGTGTTTCTTGAACCTGGAAAAGCTGAACTGTAACACCTATCAGTGATTCACTTACGTCAGTGAGGAAAAGGTTATTCTTTAGCTGCATTTAAAATTGGAGGTTTTCAAATGCTATGGCTTTAGCCACATAGCATCAATTACAAATGTTGTGTGAGTAGAAGGAGAAAGTTACACTTAGAGCAAGTTTCCGATGTGCAGTTCCATGAATATGCTACAATATATTGCTATTTAGGGGGAAAAAAAGAAGTAAAAAAATGGGATGTGTTCAGTTGTTCATGCTCTCTGTGATCACGTTGAACACTTTGTTTATGCTTTTTCTATGCTGTGCTTGGGAAGGCAGAAGTGCTTTGCTCATACATGGCAACCCAAGAACTGGTTTCTTTAGGGTTATAATTATGTGTCAGTCTGTGTTGTATAGAAATGGCATGGGGCAGTAAATGTGAATCCATAGTTTACATACAGTATATATATGAGTTGTTTTGGAGCACAAGTTTCAGGTATAGGTATGTTTTTTACAAGAGAAAAGGCAACAAACAAATTCTATACAGTTTTTTTTGCTTCTAGAGAGCTATTAAAAGCTTTAAATCATTCCATTTCACTGTTGAGTATTTTATATACTCACCAAGTATTAGGGAAACCAATAAACATTTTAGAAGGCTTTAAGTGGTATTAGAGGTATTATTTTTGTGCTTATATAAGGTATGAGAACCTTAGTTCAAAGGTAAGGCTTAGAGAGTGTCATAAACATAATCCTAAAGGAACTAAAATAGATTTCTGACTCATAAGTATATAACAACTTTTAGAATCAACATAGTCGATCTTCTTAAGCATTCAAAATACCTATTTGCACCTTTCACTGAGAAGCTTGGGAATCTCACATTTTTCAGATGCAAAATTCGTGCTTTGGGCCTGCTGCTGTTACACTGTACTATTAATACATCCTTTAGAGTCAGGGCATATAACTGTATGGGGGTGGATCAGGGAAACAGTTGGTGGAAAGCAGAGGAAAACATTTTGATTAAACATTTGAGTGCTTTGTTGAGCTTTGGTGTTTTTTTTTTGGTTGTTATTTTGTGGCTTTGGAGTTTGTAGGTTTTTGTTATTATGTTAGGTTTTTTTAAGGAAGGAATGCAAATGGCTCTTTGAAGCTGCTCAGAATGTTGAAAACTGTTTCAGAACTGAAAATCCCTGCACAAATCACAGATAAAATGCTTTCAAAATACGAGATGCCCTATTGGTATGCTGAATATATATATATGTGCACAAGACAGGTAGATTTATCTATGTACTGTGTAACATGCGTAAGCCAGCTCAGACGTCTGGAGATGTCTACGTGATGGATCACATAACCTCATGATAAATGAGTTCTCTCTCTCTGTGTAGCTGAATGCAAACAATGTGTGTGTTGTGCGTCCAAAAAACCATTGTAAGTTGCCCTTGAGACTTACTTTTAGTTAAATGGATTTCACAAAGGTAGGAATAAAAGTGGGAATAGCAGCCTTCTGTTACATCTGAGAGGATGTTGCCATGAAGGTGGAGCTAGGATTTTTATGGAGATGTCCAGCAAGATGACAAGAAGGAGTTGTCATAAATTTAAAATAAAAGGAAAAAATCTATATGAGGATAATTAAGCAAATAGATTACTCAGTGAGGTTATGTAGCCTCTGCCCTTGGAGATTTTCAGTGCTCAATGGGATTAAGCCCTAAACAATGTAATACAAATTCAGTGTTGATCTGGCAGAGCAGAAGGTTAGGCTGGAGGTGCCTCAAGGTCCCTTTGAACGCAAGTGCTTCTGGGAATCTGCAGTGCTTACAGTAAACTCAGTCAACATCTGCCTCCAAATGTATGCCATTTCCTGCTGCAGAAGCTGATGACTTACCTTCCAACACAGCTGTAGTAAAATGTAGCTCTCATATTATAAAACAAAATAGAAAACCTTTATCTTGTAGATTTAAACATCACATTAAAGCTAAATCCAGTATTTTTTCAGTGACTTGTAAGATGCACTCCATTGAGACATAGTCCGTGGTATAAGGTTCCTTTTCATCACAGAAATCTGCACATGTATTAAAATTTTCCTGCTACCACTGGACAACTTATCTTTTAGTTCACAATGCTTTTGAATCCTAAACTTCATTTTTTGCTTCTCTTCATCCTTTTTGAATTGGCTGGTAGGGGGAGCTGTTGGTTGGAGTTCAGTCCATCCAGTTAGTATTGTTTTTCCTTGGTATTATTCACTAGAGGACTGACTGTTTAAATGCTTGGGCAAAAAGACCATTTTTTCCAGTTACTGTGTTCAGAAAGCATTCATTTGGGTACAGAAAATGAGAAACCAGGACACACGAACAACAACCTCTGATGTTCAGCTCCAAACTGCTACAACTTAATCCTTGGGAAGAAGTCATTACTAGCATGTATTTGCGTAGTATTACCATAGCCCCTGAAAGTCTTCAGTGCTGTATCTGTAAACAGGGTGTAGCCTTGAACTGATACCTTGGTAAAGTTCACTGTGCAGATCATGAACCCAGCAGGGTTCATTTGTATTTAGGATTGTGCTCTGTTACAGCATTTGGAAGGTGTTTGATTTGGCTGCGGTATCCTTCCCTGATCCCACCCTGGTTTAAATTGTGCTTTTTCTCTTTTCCTTTTCTGTGCTGGTTGGTGCAGCTGAAGCAGTCCTTCACTTTCCATGCTGAGCTGAGAGCAGAATAAGAGGGTTGTTTCTTCCCTTAGGGCTGGTGTGGGAAGGAGTCAGAAATGCCTTTGAAAGAGTCTTTCAAAGTCAGGAGTAATTGATGCTTTTTGAATTCTCCAGACTGTGGTCTGTAGCTTACCAGTAGACATGTTATGTGGTTTTGTCCCCATCTGCTTGTTCCTGGCAGTTTCTAGGAGTTTATATGATCTTCACAACCCAGAAGTCTGTTGTCTTTTATGAAAACCTGGAAACCAGGAGAAAAAGGCCAAGGAATGCCAATATTCAGGACTCATAATACAAAACTGTCATTCAGCTCCTGTTCTGATGCTGTTTCTAGTGTCTCTCACGATATAAAGGCAGGTCTGTAAGAAGCCTGAAACCCAAAGAAGGCATCTAAGCATGTGAGATGTGCCTCACCAGGTTTGTACCGTGAAGTGCAAAGGGGGAACAACTGATTTTCAGGGGTGCTGTTGGAGGTAGCTTATCTTATTCATTCACAAACTACTCATGCCATGGTCAAGCCACTGACCTGTTTTAGAGTGCAGATACTTCTTAATGTACAGGGTCTTCTTTATGGCAAGGTTCCAAAGTGCTGCCAGTTAGACACTAAAAATGCAGGCACTTGAGTTCAGGTAATGTAATTGGGTTAAAACAACAAAAAACCCCCAAAATAAGAGAATTGTCTTATATTTATTTTCCAGCCATTGGAAGTGATCTGCTCGCTTGTGCATTTGTTTCCCACTCAGACACAGGAATTACATGCAATTATAAGCTCTGAGGATGAAATCTGCTGGCCAGAATTGCAGCCAGACCCCTGCAGAGGGAGCTGGCACAGAGGACTTCCCGCACTTTCTTCCCTGCTACCTTGGGCTGCTGGAAAGATTTGGTCTGTGAACAGATGAGCCTTTTCTGTTCCTATTTCCTCAGTTTTAAATGTTGATTCTTTGCTTGCAGATAATCTTTCGATCCTTTTTTGTCTGGCCCACAAACTTGTAAATCATGTCATTCATGTCCTCGTGATTGCCAACTGTAATAATCTTTAAAAATAAAGCAAGCCACTATATTTTCTTATGGCAGACATCCTGGAGCCCTCTGTTTTGGATGTTACAGGCATCATGCTACATGAGGGCCAACAGAAAATTCCTCAGCATAAAGTGATGGAAACAAATTTTTATATAAGATATCCAGTTTAAAAAAAGAGGGAAAAAAAGAGAATGAAGAAAAAAAGAAGAGTTTTGCAAATTAGGAGGCATTTTTGGGCAGCAGACTTTCAGATAAATGGCCTTGATTCAACCAAAACTGCAGTGACTCATAATCGCATCAGTATAACATTTCTGCCTCCCACTGGGAGGTGTTGGCTTTTCCAACTGATTAATAAGAGTATCTGACAGTCGTCCTTATTTCTGACATACTGGAAATGTACTCAAGGATTTCCAAAACCATTTTTAATACAGGCATAGTATTATCAAAGAGCTCATGGGACCCAGATGCTATTTGGTGAATTATTTCTTTTCCCTGCTGTTTAAAAAAGAGCAACAAAGTATTTGAAATTAATTCAATCACTTGAAAGGATTTGACAGGCACTCTGCTGTTGAGACTCAATTAATTATTAATAATTTATTTTTCAAGGATTGTTTCTTTTCAGTTCTGAAACAGGTAGATAGAAAAAAATTAAATCATGATAACACATTTCTCTGTGTCTATTTATGTGTGTATATATAGATGTGTAATTCTGGAGTGAACTGGTTGCAACCTCTACTGTTAGGTTGCTCTACTCTTCCCATTGAATACAATTCCACAGTACATTTTGCTTTGAAAAGCTCTTGCACACCCCTTGCTTGTAAAATTCTTTAAAGCTGTGCCAGACACAAAGATACTCATTTTTCTTTTAGCATTATTGAAACTCTTTTAAAAATTACCGCTTGCTTTATGCTAGCTGTAATGCTGAGGAAAACCATGGGTGATTAAATGGTAATCACGTGTGAGCATTCCAGAAGCTGAAGTCCAAGCTGCTCTAACAGTAGAAAGAGCAGTAGGAAGACCCCACTGGAAGCATCTAGGAGCATAGCAAAGCAGAAATGATTGAGGAAAAGGAAAGAGAGTTAGCCAGCCCACTTCTCTACTACCCTCAACACCTGAGTATATCAGAGGTCTGCCTCTTCTTAGGGAGGGCGCGTGGGACATGAACTCACCTGATTTCTGGGTTGTGAACAGAAAGCCATAACAGGCTTCCTGCTGATTGTCCTTTCAAATTCAGCAAGTCTTAGCTGTGGTGCATCCTCTTAAACCTGTGAAGGAAGAGTTTTTGGTTGCAGGCCCGTTTTCTGCTCAGCACCAATGCTGCTGCTTGGCAGCGCACTGAAGGGCTGACTAATGGTTCTTCCTTCAGCTGGGGTGGTATTTAGTGGGGTAAGGTAGCACGGCTGCATAAACCAGGGTATATTTTTCCTTTTATTTCTGTAAACACATTCTTCCACACTTCATTTTGCTGCTTTAAAATTGTGTTGTTTGCATTGTGAACTCATGCACGAAAATTCAGGATATGCAAGTTTTCAGGAGCTGCCAGAACCTTATTATTGTTTATATATTAGATTGGTCTTTAAATGTATAAATATGCACTAAGGTTTCTGAAGGAATTGTACTCTGTTCAGAGCACAGGGGAATGTAAATAGCTGTTACACGTCTTTCCATGTTGTGGTAATTTCACTTGCATAAATATCTAGTAGTGGACTCATAATTAAAAAGATAAACTTTCCAGAGCATGCAAGCTGTTCCTGCACAAATAAGTAATTGCAGACCAAACTTACTAAATATGCATTTAATTTAACTGTTATATTGTATGTGCATAATTGAGAGTTGCAGGAGAGAGGAATATGCCTGTGAAAGTTTATTTCAGAAAACTGGGATTTGAAGGATAACTACTTGGTTGAATCAATCATGAGCTCATCAGATCAAAACCATATTTGTAGAATGATTTGATTCATTGAGCGCATAGCTATGTGCAATAAAGGCTGGAATAATATTCCTAAACTTACTGCAATTTTTGTTGTCTTAGTAGCTTGTGTTTAGATTTTGGACTACGTTTCATGTACCCAGAAAAATCAGAACATTTTGCTCCTAGGGAAGTTTTTTACACAGCTGTAAAAGGTGCTTTTTTCTGAAGCAGCATCTTCCTGTCTGTGACACTGTGATAGGATGTTTGGTTAGAGAGGAATGAAAATTGAAGGTTATTGAGTGTGGCATTCTACTTAAAAGAGGAGCATAATCTAGTCCACTTCTACTTCCAGGTTCTTTCCCTGATATCAGTTGAAAACTTGAGCTGGCCCTTGGCCTAAGTATCCCTCTGCCCTCTGTAGATGCTTAGTACTGCTTTAGATAAGTCATCTCATCTCTGTTTCAGTTCTTTACTTATATTACAGAGCTAACATGCTGCTTCTCCCATTCTTTGACTTTTACATCTGTTTTATCTCCATTCAACAGGGCCCTGAGTTGGTCTTTTCTGCCTCTACTCTGTTTTATAAAGATCCTTTCTTGGTGATAATCCCATCTCAGGTGGGGCCCCTAACCATTGCCATAATAAATCAATCTAACTATAAATAACCATATTTTTAACCCACAATCCCCTAAATATCTACAGGGTTTTACACTGTATCTGTGCACCCTACAGTGAAAAAAGAAAAAAAGATCCTGCCTGCAATATTTCAACTAACTCATAAACATTTAATCACAATTTATGGCCATAACCATAACCCTGATGTAGTCTGAGACCCTTCTGCTGTGAATTCATTCAGTTCAGTAGTATTTCAATATAAGTTTTACAGAAGCCTCATATTCCTTAAAAATGAAGGATTTAAAGATGAAAATAGAATATGTTCACCATATTGTATTCAGTTTATTTTTTATGTTTTATTTTTTTTACTGCCCATGCATTTTCTGTTCCTAGTATGTCAGTCTTTTCTGTGGCTGGGCATAAGTGCTTCAAACGTGTTGTTAGGAGGCTCGATGCCTTGATTTTGTTGACAAAGCCTTCAGCAATGGACCAGGATGTAACTGGATGAGGTGGCTGAGGCCTGAGCCTGTCCCAGGAGCAAGGCAAGGGTGGCAGGTGTCTCCCTGCTGGCCACCTGCAGAGCAGGACACTGTGCCAGCCTCCAGGGGCATGGAAGATGCAGGCTGGCAATGGTGAAGCCACAGCAGGTGCCCGGGGCAGCTCTCATACTCAAGAACATGCTGGGGAATTTCCGTGCCTTGAATAGGTGAGGCAATTCAGCAAGTTAAAAATATTTATGTTTTCAGTTGAACTCTGCCTGGAATGATGTGTCAAGAATCCTGCCCACTGGTAGGGCTTTCCACCAAGGAGATGGACCAGCTGCAGAATTATAGCCGATAGATGAGCTTCGTTCTTTCACAGAGAAGGTAGACATGCCCTTCCCGTAAGGCTCTTGTCATTCATATGACTCCTGGTCAATCCCAGGTGTCTGCTGAGCCAGGCTGGGGTCTTTGTGTACATCCAGGATTCTTTGCTGATCTGAAAGAGTCACCTTATCAGGACTCTGAAGGCACCCTGAAGACCCTCTCTCCTTCTGTCAAAGGCAGTTTGGTTCCTCTTGAGCCTCAAACTGGGGAGTAGTACACCTGCTCCTTCAGAAGTACTCACAGTGGTGGCATGATGGAGTGGACAGTTCTACTAAAGCAATTCTGTGCATGCCAATTCATTTTAAATTTGCTTCTCTGATATTAGCTGCTGAGTGCTTATTCATTTCATAGCACCATGGAAGGTGGGAGGAAGGCAGGTTGCATTTTTACCAGGGCAAGTCATGCTTAATAGTGCAGCTTTCTGAGAGGTGTGTAGTGAAAACCAGCATGATGACATCATCAAGGCTGTTTTTTTATTATCACTAAATAATTGAAAGAGCAGCAAAATAATTATCTTTTTAAATTAATGATACTTTTACTCCCCAAACCTTAATTAACTGATCAAATCTAACTGCCTTTTCATTTGTGGTTTAACCCCAAACGAAGAGATGCAGATGCAATCTGTAGGGTAGATGAGTTCTGGTTTCTACTGGCATCAGTGAAACTTCTACTAATTTAGTGAAGATACCATATGGTCCACAGCTTTTCTTTCCTTCTTAGACAGAATAATGTAATTTCATGAGAACAATGGGGATTTTAAATGGATGGAAGACAGCTCAGAGAACTGAAGGAGTGAAGTGTTTAAAGAATTGCAAAGTAAAACTGAAGAAAAATAGTAAGTTGAGCATGCATCATGAAATGAAACTTCTTTAAAAAATCCCTGTTTTCCTAAATTATAGCAAAAAAACATCAAAAAATTTGTAATTCTATAGTGTCAAGATTTTTATGGCAACTGTACTAGTTCTAAATGCAAGAATTTTGGCCTTCATTCTTGAGGCAACCGGGCTAAAATGATAACACCCTCTGTCTTTTCACGTCAAGCTTTAAATCATGTTGGGAAATTTCGGCCAGATTTAGTGGAAGAACAGAAGTCTGGAATTCATGATAGAAAGTCTGCAGTGCACTGACTGTGTGACAACTTGTCTTGCTAATTGCTTCCTGAAATCATTAGGATTTATAAAGCTAGTAAGTGTTAGTTTTTCCATTAGATTTCAATTGATGTTCTTTTGTCAAGCAGAAATCAATTTTCCCTGCTCTTTTTCTGAAGTCTGTAGATACCCACAAGCCAAAGTACCATGTGCAGTTTGGCACAATTAGAATAGAAACTAGCCTGGAAAAAATATTAGTAATTTTTATGCATATTTTTTCTTGCAAGTGGGAACCTGTGTTCCTTTTTGCTCCCATTATTGGGAATATGTATATTTTAAAAGCTAAAAGAATATGCATGAAGAACATACCAATTTGTCAATTTTTTTTCTTGAATCTTTGGTAGATAATCATCCTGCCCTCTGCTGACACTGAAGTATTCTGCAAACTCAGAAATTCATACCAGGTAGCAACTTGAGTTTTTCTTGCTTAAATGCATAAGTTCCTTCTTGCTACTTCCAGCTGCTGAGAGCAGTGTGCAGATCTTCTTTCATGCTAATCACTAAAGAGAAAATAATATGTTTCTTTTCTTTGGACCTAAGCATTAGTCAGTTTGAACAGCAAATCACTATTGTATGCCTAGCTTCTAACTCAATTTTTAATTCTCCTCATTCTTATCAGTAACACAATTATTCTTCTCGAAGAGTATTGCTTTGGGGGTTTTTTCTGATGTAGTGCAGTACCTCAGTCTACATGAATTAATTTTTATGTCATTATGAATGAAAAATATGAAACAAAGGTTTTGAAGTATTTTTCTCTGATAAAAAGAATTTGCTTTTTCTATTTAAAAAAAAAATTAATCAATAGACATTCCACACAACATGTGTGTCATAAATAACATCCCAGTACATCTAAACAGACAGTCTCAGTCACTAATTTGCATAGTTGCAGTCAAAACATTTCCCAATTTGGTACTGATATTACTAACTAGTATCACTCTCTCTTACAAAAATATTTTGTTGCAATCAACTGACACACTCCTTTTGCTGCACAGTTGCATTCTGAAAGCCTCTCTTATCTACTCTTAAATGTATGATTTTTTTCTAAACCATTGTTTATAAACTGGACTTTATTGAAAGATCTAATGACTTATAAATAGTAAGAGACAGTAATACTTTGTTAATATCGTCTAAACTAGATTATACATGTAGATTTTTAATACCAGTGATGAACCAGAGAATAACTAGGCTGATGCAAAACAATATACAGTATGAGGAAGTACTTATGCTTTATTTTTACTTCTTACATGTGTTTCTGTAAAGCTCAAATTATCTCTTGACTAGTGGAAGACAATCTGTTAATTGAAACCTAGGCTACTTCTCTCTTTCTCAAGGCCCAATTTAGACTAGATTTCAAAAACTAAATAAACAACAGTCTGCCTGCCCATTAAAAAGGAGTGTGTCAGGTTTCTGTGTAATTAAGTCTTTAAAATAATCTCCACTTAACCGTTCACAAGGGGCCATGTAATCTTTAAGGATTTACATTGCCACCCCCCTTTGTCCCAGAATGATGGGGACATGCTTGGTTGTTGCAGGGCAGGAAGGATTTGCTCACTGAGTACAACTGCAGGTAAATCATCAGCGTGTACTTTGTGGCACCAGCGCTATGTGCAATAGGAACATTTAAAAATGGTGAGGGAAAGGTTTTGTCTACACTGACATTTTGGTTAATACTAAACCCATAGCAGATGCACTGACTAGTTAAACACAGGGTTTAAGTGGAATAAGCTGTCCCTGTGCAATTTGTCTGTATTGCAACATTTACTTTAGTAAAGGCACTGCAAATGTTGGTACGTAGAGGATGTGTGTGACCCCTATGCATTACAGCTTTGCACTGCGCTGTTCCCCGAATCTCGGGGACAGGCAGGACTCTCCTGCCATTGTGCTCCTGCTGCCTGTGGTGACCACTTTGGTCATCTGAATTGGACACTAGGGGTTTACAGGTAGAAAAATCTGTACAGGGTGGGCTTCTGAACACACTGGAACTTCTTGGGAAAAGAGTCTAGAGCAGGGCAGATTAACAGACCTCACAGCACACAAGTTGAAGCCCAAAGAGTTGAAAGGAGCAAGACATTTGATGAAGGGAAGCAGAGGTGTCACAGTGATCTCCTGGTCAGGAACACTGGCACCGTGACTGCAGGATTGCAGCTTGGGGCTGAAAAGATGAGGAGACTGGGACAGAAGAAAAATCCACCGCAACACTTCACTGCAGGTGAAATGTAGAGCAACTGTACTTGGAATACTGTAAGTGCCATGTAGTGCTAACCACTGCTTGAGGACAAAGGTAATGTCACGTGTCACGTCCCACATGGGCAACCAAGTGGCTCCCCTTTATTTTCAGTCTTAAAGTGCTGCAC
Organism: Eulacestoma nigropectus; assembly: GCA_013397775.1. Taxonomy (NCBI): domain Eukaryota; kingdom Metazoa; phylum Chordata; class Aves; order Passeriformes; genus Eulacestoma; species Eulacestoma nigropectus. Next base: position 367,477 of record VZTE01001604.1, on the reverse strand, counting down.
TTCTGCTTCAGTGGATCAGTAATCTGTTGCACATCTTATCAGACTTCACAAAACTCAAAACTGAGCATGGTGCTCCAGTGTGAATTGGAGGTAAACCTGTGAGGAAGTGTCAAGAGCCTGGAAAGAAATGTCTTTATATCTACATTGCTGTTCCATGCAAAGAATAAGGTGTGAGTATAGATTACATAATGATCAAAGAGGAGAGAGTGAAAGGTGTAATAGAGCAATGACTGCTGTGAGCAAATGTGTCAGAAATTCTGTGGAAAAAGACAGCACACAGAGGTGTGGTTAGAGGTTTGGTTACAGCAGCCGTGCACAAGGGCGTTAAAATGAAAGTTGCGCCTTGGAGATTTCTCTGGTATTTCCTGCCTTTTTAATCTTTAATCAAACCTTTTAAAGTTTGTTTGAGTTGCTGTGTATGTGTGGTCACATACTGGTGCACATGCATGTAACATTCTCTCAATGTACCTGTACTGAATTATTACAAATCCTTAGCATTTTATGTGCTAAACCCCAAAAATATTCACAGACTCAAAATTTCCAGAGAAAATTAGTGAATTTTTGCATGAAATTTTTATTCTTGCAATAAAACGCAAATTAGAAGCACTGGCTCAAGAAGTCCAGCTGAAAATAGCTGGAGACTGGGAAAACAGTGTTTGTTATGCTCTTAATCTTTTCTATGTACCTGCACATGAGTTACTGCATCAGGCTGAGTGCAGAGCTAAGTGAACCTGTACTCTGACCCAGGACATCTGTTCCTACATCACTATAACTTAATTGTGTAAATGAAATAACGACAAGTTAATTGAAATAGTTTTTTAAGCTTTAATGCAAGCACTATTGATGTCTTAACAAAACAAAGAAATTGTGCTTGTCAAAGTGGAACATCTTGCATTTCTTTTTCTGTAAATGAACTAGAAAAGTATGTTCTAATTTAATTGCAATTTTGAAAAATATACACCTAAAAGGAGGAAGATTTGAGAGAAGATTCAAATATTCATGAAGGTGACTGAAAAGAGCAGTCTTTGAAGATAGTGCTGTGGTGCTTAGGCTGCCATATTAGTATTGCTGATTCTGCTTTGTCGTGGGGAAGTACTGGGCTTGGTCAGGCAGATGGTCACTAAAGAGATTATTTAGATTATTTTTGGCTTTTGGGGTCAGTACTTCAGATTCAGACTCAAATCTTCACAGGTGTGAAATTTCTTTGAATGTCTGAAACATTACTATTTTAAAATAGCTAATGTGAGTGTTTGGTGGTTTTTTCCTTAAATATTCATTGAAAAAAATGCTTCTGAATTTAGTCTTTACATGCCATATTCCAAGCAGATCTTTATGGCTGAATAATAAACCCCTGGAAATGGGGGTTTATAATGGAAAATACAACCTAAGTAGAACAGCACCTTACAAAAACACTTTTTTGAGATCTACAAAATCCCTTGCTTCCAAGGATGGTGTTACAGTGAAAAGGAGTTCAATAACAGTTTAATTTATAATAAATACATAACATATTTATGATTATTTCATTGTGTTAAAAAGTTTCACCTTATAGATTTCAATAAAGCAACCTGCTGGTAAACTTATTGCAGTTGCTTTTCTTTTCCTTTGACTCAAGGTCTCAGCAGAGTGAGGCATAAATGACTTTGTGTTAGAAGCTGGTTAATAAAAGGTAGATTTCTTTTTCCTTTGACTTGTTTATGAAGCTGAAAAATGATGAGGCACATCACTGGTGTGTGGCAAGCTAAATTCTACAGTTATTTAACTGGCCGTGAGTAAAATGTTGTCATTAAGCTGAATAACCTATTTTCCTTTGTGAATGTGAGATGAAATAAATGATCCAAGGTATGCATATCAAAATCAGGAAAATCCCCATCATCTGCAAAACAGAAGAAACAGATAAATGTAGATGGTGCTACCTTTTGGGCAGACTGATTCCTAGGAGTGACCCATACGAGGAATGGATCAGTCTCGCTTCCTTAATTTGCAGTTTAACATCGAGAGCTGTGTTTCTTGGCCGTACTCTGCCTAAATTGAAGTGCTATCAAGGAATGCCACAAATCAAACCAGAATTAATGTAGACAGTTTCCAAGTAAACAATTTAACATTCATGATATCTTCCTAATGAAATACAGATTATTGAATTTTCAGTTTTGCTTACCTTCCCATCCTGTGTAATGTATAAATTAGAAATGGAGAAGTAGAAGTTACGTTTTTATTTTACTGTACATTGTTGTATTTCACTACTATATTGGTATTATCTAAGTTGTATTAATTTAGAGGAAATAAAGGTGTTATTTGGCATATTTTTTTCTTTGTTGTTTGGTAGACATTACAATTGTTTCAATTAAAATTGGGAGGACTTTTAAATCAAGCATATGTTGTACACTGGCACTGTAAACTGAAAATAATAAAAATAATGGTAATAAATGCTTTATATGTAGAGTTATGGTGCTTACAGATGAAGCTTGATACTGTATGCCAGACCCTTAAAACTTGAAAAAAGTTGTCTAAAAGTGCTTGAATAAACAGGATAGTTCTGAATTAAAATGCTTATTGAACATCTCGGGAATCGGAAATAAATGGAATTGCTTGTTCCTTTTTTAATCATTCTTCTGAGAGCTCTTTCCTGGGAAGCCAAGAATCTCTCCAAGAAATTCTTAAAATACCATTCCTACAAAGTGGGAATGCAGGGTGATTTTTGTTGGTTTTTATTGGAATGTGAATTGAACTGATGAGTAGTAGTGGAGTATGTGCTTGATATTATAGTGCAGATCTAGAATCAAGCAAGTTATAAATTACATATTACCAGAATGTCGCATCCTTGCATTTTTTGTTGTAAAGTATTGTTTTAATCTGCACTTGTAAATTATTTTGATCCCCTTTTCTGTATAATAATGAAATGAAAATTACAGTAGATAAAAATAACATGAAGTCAAAATGTTTTCAATTAGGGTTTATAGCCTGTGTCTGAAAATGTTTGGCCTATGGGCTTTAATAGAGTTTTTTAGTTTGTTTTGGTTGGAGTTTCTTTTCAATATAAATATTGATTTTATTGTAATTTTCACAAACACAAACACAAAGAATTGCCTAAAAAAACCAAGTGACTAGGCAGGAGCTAGATTTTGTTGTAGTTGTTTTTTGTTTTGTTTTGTTTTTTGTTTTAAAAAGCTTGATGATGCTTTGAGTGTGCCATAAAGTCCACAGCTATTTCTTCAGTTAGTTTGTGATCAGGTAAGGGAGCACAAATGAGTTTCTGGGCAGTATTTCAGTTACTATTTCTTTTCAGTGGTAATGGATGGCATTCTTCTGAGAAGTGATCTTTTAGAAGTCAGTGCACAGTAACCTGCAGACCTAGACTGTAACTTGGTCTGACAAAAATCACAGCAGTTTGAAAACTCCTAATAATGATTCTTTCAAATTGCTTGGTAGTTCATCATTGCCAAACACTTACCAAGTTCTGAAGCTTTCTATATTTATTTTCTGCAAAAGCAGAAAAATGGGAAAAAAGAGATAGGAAGGGGAAGAAAAAACCCAAGTTGAGATTCCTGTACAGTAGAATCAGTTCAAAGCTAAGACTCCAAGAAAACTGCTTACCTGTGTCCCAATACTGGACTTCATGGTAAAAAAAAAAATTGCTCTTCTTTTATGATGTAAATTTGGTATTTTTAGATTAATAGTGTTTATATAAATTCTATGCACTTTTCCTTCATCAAGTTGACTGGAGCATTAGAAATTACATTAACTTTCATTCAGGGTGTTTCCAGGACTTGTATAGGGCTATTAATTAGCTTCTTTACATTGCATACACTAATTTTGCATCATACCAGCATTTTTGACAACCTGGATTCAAGTAATTTTTGGCCCAAAGGCGAGGGGTAACTGCAGCATTTGAAATGTGTGGTGCCTTGAAGGTCCCCTGGGAATGCAGCCGTGTGCCCACTGTAACTCTGCAGAGTCATTCTGCAGTACCTGCATCCCTGTGGCAGGAAGACGTCGTGTAAATGCAAACCCTTCTCCTTTTATCGTTTAGTTTCATCCCATTGCCTGTAGGCCCTCTTCTTTTTTTTTTTTTCTTTTTCTTTTTCTGCAAGTCCTTTCACTTATGCCCTGAGCAGTTCATGGCTTCACTCCTCTCTTAGCTCCCTTTTTCTCATTTGTTTTCATCCTCTTCAGACTGGATAGCTCTCCAAATAACTTGCGTTAATTTAATGAAATTCCAGGCTTGCAGTTCTAGCCATGTGCTGCTGACTTTAACTTTCTGCTACTGTTTTATCCCACTTATTCGTGACATCTGCCCTCCAGTAGCAAAGATGTTCAGTAGCTTTCTTTACCAACTTGTTCTGCTTCCAGATGGACATCTTTATGCTGTCTCTTTATGCTTTTCATATTTAGGAGATCCCGTATTCACCTGCAAAACTGTGGAATCTACAAAAAATTAGCACTAGTGATGGATATGAGTTGCTGCCTATAATAGTTGGTGAACAATATTGTCTATGATCTCTTTCCTGCCAATTTACATTAGACTTTCTTACTTTATAATTAATGCTCTCAGAGGTGGATATGTTTGGGGTTTTTTTATGTTCTAGCCTTATTTGGAGTATTACTCAGTGCTAAAGATCTGTGATTATCAATGGTAAGGCCAAAAAATGTAAACTTTGGTATGTACATCCCAGTCCAGATCTACATAACTGTAACTATTTTGCACTACAATTTGTGTATTCCTGAAAATGATTCAAAAGCTGATACATTCTTAGCTGGTTTTTAAAGAATTGCTGAAAACAAAGGTAGTGTTATTTGACGTCATTATTTTTTTAATGGAGTGTCATAAAATGCATTGAAAACTATTGCACTGTACTTCACACCTTGATTAACTTGTACTGAATAGGTGAATTCTGCCATTACTTTTTCTCCCCTTTGAGAGGAAATATTAGAATGAAAGTCTTTAATTTTTTTTCTTTAATCTCCCTGCCCCCCACCTTCTCTTAACAAATAACTGCTTTTTTTCCAGAGTTGGATTTGGCAGATCTACTGTCATATGTATGAAAATTGATTAATTTTTTTCATACATAATACATTTATATTTTCCTCCTACTACTCAATTTTTTGTAGATTAGATTAAAAATCTGAGTATAAATTTTGTGGAAGTATTTTCAGTATTTTGTGAAAAACTCTTGGAAGTAATCAAAATATTCTACAAGGCTGGAATTTTACCTAGTTGTTAATTGGCAGGTTAAACTTTTATGGGTTTCTGGTACCCTGGCGATACATGACTATTAAAAATTGCAGGTGGTTCAGGGGAAAGGGGGAGGTGAGTTCCTGTGCTAGTAATATATCATAAAACTATATATTTCATGCGCCTGTTGTGAAAGTGGAGACTTTAATACTTTTTCACAATATAAGCTGATTAAACAATCTTTATGGATCTCATTAACTAAAATTTTTCTCTGTGAACACTGAAAAATGTAATGCTTATGGATAAGAACAGCAAAAATAATTAGCCTCTATGGTACCTCCTTTGGTTTAACAAAAGCAGTGTGGTATCAAATGTGCTTATTTGCTCTGAGCTTAAGTTTGCGCTTTTACACAAAATTCTGTCAATGATTTGGCCATTTTCCTTAATACTGGCATGATTAGGCATAGGAAGTGAAAGGGTAGGATTGTTGCATGCTCCAACTACAATAAAATACTACAATGTGTTTCACAGAGTCACAAAATCATGAAACTGTTGAGTTTGGAAAGAACCTCTGGAGATCATATACTCTCACCTCCCTGCTCAGAGCAGGGCTGGCTACCACAGGTTGGTCTGGGCCAAGTCCAGTAAGGTTTTGAATATGTCCAGAGATGGGGATTGAATAACCTCTGTGGGGCACCATGTTCCACTCTTTGACCACCCTCACAGGAAAAAAAGTCTATTCTTATCTTTAACTGTAACTTCTACACTTAATTTGTGCCCATTTCCTCTAGTCGTTTCACTAGATACTACTGAGAAGAGTCCATCTCCATCTTCACAACACCATCCCTGCTCAGACATTTGCAGACATTCATGTTTCCCTTGAGCTGTCTCACCTCCAGGCTGAACAGTCCCAGTTCTCTCCGTCTCTCATACGAGAGGCTCCAGCCCCTTTGTAGACCTTTGCTGGACTTGCTCCAGCGTGCCCCTGTCTATCCCATACTGAGGAGCTTTCTTTATCCCCAGAACTGGACACAGCCTTCCAGATGTGTCTCACCATTGTGCAGCAGAGTGAAAGGATCACCTCCCTCAACATTTTCCACCTCCCTCAGAGATCCTGGGTGCATCCTATCAGGCCTTATGGTAATGTTTGGCCTTTCCCTAACCTGATCCTCCTCTAGGGATGGTCAGTCTTTACTCCAGACTTTCCCAATAGTGTCAGTGACCCTCCTCTCCTGAACTCCACAATGTCATGGTCATTGCAGCCAAGGTTGCCCGTGACCTTCACCTTCCCGACCAGTTCCTTGTTTGTAAGTATGAGGTCCAGCAGAGCACCTACCTTTGTCCGTTCCTCAACTGCCTGTGTTAGGAAGTGACCAGCAGTGCCCTCCAGAAACCTCCTGGATTTCTTGTGCTCTCCTCTGCTGTCCTTCCAGTAGGTTTCAGGTGGTTGAAGTCCTCCCCATTGAGGGTCAAGACATGGCAATTTGGGGCTTATTCAGTTGCCCAAAGTAGACTTTATCTACTTCAGTTGATGACTTTAGAACCTATTTTGTTCTGCTTTAAATAAACAGTCTTAATGCCTTGTTCAGCTTTGTAATTCAGATTTTACATCACTTGCAATGTTAATGAAGGATAAAAATAGTGAATAGCATTTGCAATGACTTACTGAACCTCTTTTATATAAAATATTGTTTCTTAATATTGTTTAATGGCAATGATGTCCTATTAAGAGATAGTTTCGTGTCTGTTGCACGGTGTTTAATTCATTTAATGTTACATTCAGTCAGATATATTGATTCTAATTAAGATAGAACAAAGATAGGCATTCTGTTCTTTCCACTCATGATTTCATCTTACGGGTGGTAGATTTCATCCTCATCTAAGATATCTTAGATCTAAATAAGATCCTCATCTAAATATCCTTAGAAATATTTCTTCTATTATGTAGCATAGATATTCAGTGGGAAATATCCCACACATTTTTCCTGAGAGTATTGCTTTTGTTATTTTCTAATAATAATTTTGTTCCTGGTGTAAAGAAGGACATGTGGAAGCTTGTTTGGAATAGTTCACAAAGACCACAGTGGTCTTGCCAATACTAGCCCAACTTCAGGTGACAGGTAAGTGGTTACTGGCAAAGGCTGAAGAGGTTTATGCTTGGAATTTTAGAATGTTCCTGTTTTGTTGTGTTAGTCCTGAGGCTGCACAGCCCCTTTTGCAGAACACAGGATGTTTCCACTTGTAAAGAGGTGCACCAGGAAGCAAGACAGCCCTGAGCTTTGAAACTCCTCTGTCAGGCCTGTACTGAGCCCCGCTCATCTAAATTTATTGATTTCTGAAACTTAGGGCAGGATCTCCCCAGACTTTTTCCACTGAGGTGCTTTGGCCTTCTTGACATCCCTTTAGGGCTCTTTGGGTCTAGAAGTACCCCAGGTTGCCTAGCAGAAAGAAATTAATTTGAGAGAAGTATCAGTGTTTGGCTTTGTCTCCTCAAATAGGGAAGATGTCTTCAAAGTCAGAAGAAGTGTTTCACATGTGTGTAGATAAGCATACATATCCATCAGAACAGTCTTTTTTATAAAAGATTGTGGGATTTGTACATGTATTTCCTTCTTCTCTCCCTAATGACATTGAAATAAACACTCACAATCCTAACATGAAAACTTGAAATCCTGGTTGTTGTTTGTACACATCACTCTGCCTGTCATAACTTCTATGAATTAATTCACTTTTCTGATCCCACTAGAGAGGGTGTCACAGGAAGTTTCTTACTGAGAAAACTCTTCATGTCACTGAACAACTGTGAAATTGAGTTTGTCTCTTTTTGTCTTTACTGAAATTCTCATGATGAATATTGAAAACAGGAACCTGGAATGTGAAGCATGGCAATTCCAAAATGAAATAAAAATATTTTGATGGAAATATCAATATATTTTGGTTATAGAAAAGAACATCGATCTTTCTCTTCTTTTCAAAATTTTTATTATTATAAATGCAGCAAGGACTTAAACTGTGTGTCTCCAAACACCCTTTGAAAACAAAAAAGATCGTTTACATTTAAAAATAGCTTTATTTATAAAGCATAGCTTTTCTCTCATACAATTCAAATGCAAGATTAATACCCTGCTTTCATCATTTTAATGTTACTTAGTAATTTAAAATTCAATGGCTACAAACCAAAAAGAAAAAATTGCTTGAAACATATCTGTGAGCTATCAGTGTATTGGAAGAAGAGTTCTCATGCATTATAACAAAGAATGTATACAAAATATATCTACATGCTTTTTCTTGCTCTGTGATCTTCAGAAAAGCAAGTGCAAGAAATAAAGTTAAAAAAAAAATAAAGCTTTAAGGAAACCAACATCTCAATGCAGAATAATATACTTGTGAAACACCATCAAGATACAAAAATACAAAGAATGATCTTGAAACAAAAAGATAAGTTGCAAGGATGACCCTAAAGGTATGTGTTTCTTTGTGCAAATAGACATTTGAGCACAATGCTTTTCCTTCAGTAAGAAATTACATACTTTTCATGGCATAAAAATAAGAACAAGTCCCAATATTAGATGAATGGGTTCCAGAAATTTCAAAGCGTGCCACCAACGAAGCACTGGCTTTCATAGACAGAAAGAATAAAACAGCTATTCAAAAACTAGACACTCCTCAGCTATATTTAATACTAGAAAATAGAGTACCACTTTCACATTTATTCCATAGGGCCTCATTCCAGAAAACACTTCCATGGATAGAACTCAAAGGCACTGCTTATATGCATAAAGGTGCTTATGAGTGTTTCCAAGAATTGTATTTGCTATCTCTGTATTTGCAAAGCTACAAGAGTTTAATTGATTCCATTTTGAATTGTTATAAAAGCCGTGCAAATGCACGTAAAGCTTGCCTGACTTAATTAATAATTATCAATGCAATTTTAGTTTTATAAAAGAACTTTAAAATAAGCCTTAAATTTATAATTTATTGAATCAATTTAAGTAATTATCAAACAAGTAGTAAGTGAAAACATGTTATCTTTGTTATTTGAGTTCCACCAGATTTAAGTTAAAAGACTTGGGTTTTTTTTTTCCTCTTTATAATTAGTTATTCCTTATAAAATCAGGGTCTAGTAAAAGAAACATGTATTCCATGTACACTCGCTTTCACTTAACATATGTTGAAATTATAAGGCCTGTAAAAGAAATGTTGAGAATTTCAAATATGGCTGATGTTGCAACAGGAATGATAGATCTAGGATCCTTGTAAATGCTGTTATTTGAGCAGTAAAATTTCCTCCTTGAATGATAAATGGCTGCATAGAATATGAAGAAGGAACACATTTGTATCTTGTTCTTTCAATAATAGCTTTCAGCTTGTTGTCCTTCAGGTTGCTTTCAGTAGCAGCATTATAATTTTAATAGTATGTAAAATCAGTCCTTCATTACAAAAAAGCTCTTAGGCAAGTGCAATGACACCTGCACATTACCAGCACCATGATAATGAACACCAAGCAAATTCGTAATGGAAGAGAACTTCATGTGCTGCCACACATCAACAGTCTTGGCTTGTCTCCCTGATTTGTTTTGCTGTCTAAATTTTCAGCATCAAGTTCTGAATGCTTTTGTTTCTTCATAGCCATACAGAAATGACTCTTGTTTCATATCTCAATGCTGTGAATTTAAATGTGCTGTGACCTAAGTTCTTGGCTCCTTTGTGAGGTTTTTTCATCCTGTTCATAATGAACTGTGCTATTTCTACATGATGGACTGCAGTACCGGGGGGCCAGGGGAAAAATAATGACAGTCTGAGAGAGGGCTTTCTGTCTCCTCAGTTTTGTCCTGTGATGCATGAGAGGTGCGTGCACAGCAGGTTGTGTGTCTCACTTTGTATATCTGCTTATCCATCCAAGGAGCAGCAAAATTTTTTGCTATCCGTGCTGCTTACTATTCCCCCCCTCGGCTTAAGTGCTGGAAATGGAGGGTACTGATTCTCCTCTTCTTTGAGAAACTAGAATAAGTAAGACGCAGCAGCTCATCACTGGGGTAGGCTCAGTCTAAGTGAATTGGACATATATTCTTCATGTGTAACGTCTTTAACAGTAGTCAGTTGTGTTTTTAATATGGTTAGAAAGCAGAATTTTATCTTCTGAGTCAGAAGAATGAGTGAAAAAAGTGGCATTAAGATGCAGAGCACAATCGATCTTGCATCATTTTAACCCTCTAAAAGTCAGGCATCTGCTCCAGGTTAGTCTGCTACGTTTTCCTTCACTACTCCATTGAAACTGGTGGTCTGAATCACACTCTGAGGGTGCCCACCTCATCTGTCTTTCTGCCATCTTGTGGAGGCATTCAGTGAGATTTGTGGTCACCCTTCAAATTAGAAAGTGTATATGTAATTCTCTGGTAATATCACTGTAACTGTTTTATTGGTTTACTTTCATCCCTTTAATTATCTAACAGTGCAAAGTTCACTGTTACCAGCAGAAGAGATACTCCTGTACTGACTCTCAGAGATCAGTGTTTTAATTCTATGCAATTCATTAATAAACACTGGCAGCTCTATGAAGGAAGTAAAAAATTCGAGACGGTCACTGTAGCAAACTAGTCCTTAATGAGGTTTTTCCAGCAGATTGGGCTGTAGTCTGCTGTGGAAGGGTAAAGGATCTCTGTTATGGAGTACTTTAAACAGAAAAATGCTTTGCAGGAACGTGGCTGTGAGGGAGATCTCCTGAGTCTTAGAAGTCTCAAGTTTTCATAATAAACTCATGTCTGGCATTCCTATTTATATCTTTAGAAAACCACCCTTCAATTTCTGCCTGTATTTTGGCACCTCTAGGCAGTTATGTATAATATTATATGTTAGAACAAATGCTGGATAAAGCCACTGACATTCTGACAATCTCGTAAGAGGAGAGCTCTTAAGAAATTTAATATCCTCACCCCAGAACAGGAAAAGTAATCTTCCAGGTTTCAGGAGATGGATGGCTATACCCTATTTTATTTTTCTACATCGAGTTCAACAGTCCTAACTGTCATTAATCATTTCAGAATCTCTGCACTGCTATTTTTAGAAGCATAAAGAATTTCAGTGTTATAACATGATATGTGCTAGAAAGAGGTCAAATAAATGGTCAGCAGTGGAGATTTGCTGCTGGAAATACATTGGTATAAATTTGAAAGTAACTTTATAGTGCAGAACTACTGGGTGAGTGTACAGAAATTTACTAAATTACAGATTTAAGCTGCTAAAACATTTTTATTAATATTCCTGTTTAGTTTTTCAATACAGTAACCTCAGAACACAGCAGTTTATTCAAAACAGGTACCTTGCATTTCACTTCTGAAAAATATTTTGATATTTTTTATGCATGTTTAAAACCCAGAGGCTCTGAGTGCTAAAAACAAAATATAGGCATGTTATAGCTTTCTCCCTTTTTGTCACCTATTATGAGACTGCACAAATCATGTCAGATCATGGAATGAAGGCAGCTCTGGTTAGGGAGCAAGTGCTACTTCACCTGTGGGAACGGGTCTTTGCAAGACCATGTACAAGAGGAGTCCAGCTGATGTCCCTCATTTGCATCCAGATGCGTCCATTTCTTAAGAAATTAATGTCAGTCGGAGATGAATTTAGAGCTCTGGCTTTATGAACTTAGCCAAGAGTACCACGTATGTAAGACACATTATATGTAATATGGTGAGATAAGCAGGTTCTTATGGTGTCTTAAGGCCAAGATTAGTTCATTAAAAACTGGAGCTTAACTTTGAGTATAAAGGCATCTTTGCAATGCAGAGGTTTACTGCAGAAAACCTGTTTTTAACCAGAGCATTACAAGTTTACTTTTAAGTTTACTAACTCCAGGTACTTTTTGTAGTTTAATAGTCAGCAAATACAAAAAAATATCACAGGGGTAAAAAAAAACCCAAAAGCATAAATTTCTGCCTTGCTAACAGATATCTTTTGGGGCTTGGATTAGGTCAACTGCCCAGCTTTCTTCTCTTCTTTTAATCTAACTTTTTGTTCAGTACCAACCCTCCTGCTTCTATCACATTGCCATAAGAGGCAGTAGAGTCTTCTAGACTTCCAATGCCTTCTGCCTGTGTGAGTTAAATACACAATAATATTTGGGAAAAAAAAAGAGTCTGTGCATGTTGTTATTATTTATATCAACTTAACAATATGGATGGTAGCTAAGCGTACAGATGCACCTATTTTCTTTATTAAGTAAATCAAAGGCATTTTCTCCTTGAACACAGTTGTTGAACAGTCTGTTTCTTTTTGATGACATAATGAAGAACAGAACAATACTGGAAAGGTGGTAGATACACTTGGACACGGATATAGAGAAAGCTTTAATTTATCTTGCATTGGGAGAACATTTTCTTGAGTAGCTTATATTCATAATGACTGTAAAATAAAAGTAAACTAAAACCACATCAATACCCACTTGGGCTGTGATGCTGTTAGATGTCATAAGTGAAAATGACTTGGGATTGCGTTCAAATTCAGGGGCTGATCTGGGAACTGTTTTTCTGAAAGATGGTATTTTGCTCTTTTGGGTCCTCACTAAAGCAATGTTTGATCACATTACGGCTGCAGTTCTGGACATGCTTTTAGTTGTGCTGTAAAACAGAAACAAGGTGATAAATGTTTGGGACAATTAAGTGATCTCAGGAGTTGAAATCCTGACATAATAAAGTCAATAGCAGAACTTCCATTAACTGTAATGGGGCCAGGGGTCTGAATCATCATATTGGGACTTTTATCAAGGGTCATGACATTTAACCCCATTTGCATTGTAGGTAAAGCTACCAAGAAAGAAGGTGGTTCCTCATCACTAATTGTTCAGAGCACTGTTCATAGCTTGGAAAAGTAACATATGTCGGCGTTTCAAGGATCTATCAAATTCTTTATATATGTCATGTTTTGAGATCTGCTGAAATGTCTCACAAGGGAAGAGAGGGAAAGCTCTTCATTGTTTCCCATATCGTTAGCAGCTATAGCTGTTATCATATGTATACATTAACATACAGAAATAGTATTCTAAACGTAATAGTATTTTTAGATGTGCTGGGTTTTTTCTTTTCCCCCTGCTATAATATGATGTATTGCAGCTTTCAAGCTCAGATATTTTAAGTAGAAAAACAAAAGTGCATCACCAAACCCTACTGAAATGGCAAATCATATGCTGCTAAAACGTTTAAGATGCTGGGAATTTTAGTTCTAAAAACAACAGGAAAGCTCTGGCTATTCTCTTTGTTTACCACCCATGTCTTTATTTTAATTGTATGCTTTATAAATCTACAGATTATTGCCTTTATTGAAAAGTTTGTGTGTTATTCAAGATGACTTGTAAACTTGACTCAATCTTCCCTAGCAAGGGAAACAGGAAATACCAGAGAACAGTAGACTCAGTAAACCCATAAAATTTGAGAATGCAGCCCATTATTTCTAGAGACTTTTCACATAACACTTTGGGAAGCAATGACTAATTAGTTTTTGGCTTTAACAATAACAGTTTGTGGGGATTTTTGGTTTTGTTTTTATAGCTTTCATATTAGGTAGAGGAGGGAAAGTGACTGAATGATGAAATATTGGCAGTGTATACACTTGCTTCTCAGTAGGAGCTCAGCTCTTTGATCCCTAGTACAATTACATTCATTGCCCAAGTTTTATTGCCATGTCGGAGAGTTAACAAGCAGCCGCTACGCTCATGACAGCATCCTAATAGATTTTTGTTCAATAGGTAATTGAATATTTAAAATTAATGTCTTAGATTCTCTGGATTCTTGGTAGTAATTAAATGTTCACAGCATTTTTTCTTGACTGTTTCACAGCAGTAAATACAGTATTTATATTGATCTGATCTATCCAACACTTCAACAATTCTTCTGCGTGCTAACTGCAGCTAGAGGAACACTTTAGTTATTGTTACTTTTTTCCTGTCTGAATACTTTGTTGAGTATTATTCTTTGAATTCATAAAAAGGCAAAGCTCAACTGACAGAAAACTCCCCAGCTTCCTGAAGAATATTTCAATTTGTACTCACTTTGCATTCTTCCTGTAAGAATGGGCTTCTTATCAAGTACTAATGCAATTTAAAAGTTGCAAATATGATGGAGTCATATGTAAACTACAATTGATAATTTTCTTTTATGTTATTCAGTGCTGTTATTAATTTATTCCTTAATGATCCTTCAAGATCTTAGCTGATATTTCAGCTAATTATAGGATATATTCTATGGGTAGCTTTCTGAAATGGAGTGGAGGAATTTGCTATTATCCAGCGATTAGAACAGATGACTGGAAACCAGAAAGACCTGATTTCATTTGCATTTTCTCCTATTTTGCTAAGTGGCCTTGGTAAAATTACTATACCCATAAGTGCTCAAGTCTTTTCATTTACCCTCCTATTTTATTTCTTTTTGAATAAGGGTCTGACTTTTTATGTGTGAAAGGTATCGCAGCTACCACTAGTCAGAGAAGTACACGCTACAGCAGTTAAACTACAGTCAACATGCAGGTTTTTGGTTTTTTTTGTTTTTTTGGTTTTTTTTTAATGAAGCCTTACATTCCAGAATATACAAACTCATAATGGGATAATGTAAAAGCATGGGCATGAGCTAAAATATAAATAATTGCCCATGAACATGAAGGATTTTATCTGCCAAGTAAATTATGTAATGTCATAAAGAATAGGGTGCTGGAATTTATGCTACTAGAGATAACTTGTGCCATAAGTAGAAGTGCAAGGCATTACCTTTGTGACAGAAGGTTTCATACCATCCCAAACCAACACCACTTTCTTGTTTCCAGGTTCAATGGGCCTCGCTGGAATAAAGTTCTCTGCAGATGGTTTTCATTTTCAGGGTAGTCTAATAGATTGCGCTTTTCTGTGTTCTCCAAATCATCCCAGCATGATTATCATACCTTTTAGGGAAGAAAAATAAAAATAATATGCATACGGCTGTATTAAAGAGATGCACTTTCTATTACAAAGCTAAACCAAGCTAAAGCAAGACTGAGTAATATTCCATATGTTCTGTTTGATCATGATTTGTTTGATCAGTTGTCAAGAAGAGATTCAAGGAAGGCAATTAGCATCAATACAAACTCCTTTCTACCAGATTAAAGAAAGTGATTGCATTATGTCAGGTTTCTTTGTGTTTTGATTATATGGAAAACGATTGCTTGATTATGACAACGGATTTACAAAAGAAGTTGAAAAAAGGCCTCTTAGAACATTTTCTCTACCTATCCTAACAAACCTTCCTTTTGGCAAGTGAGGAGGATCACTCCATGATACTGAATATAAGAAAGGTCTCAAAAGGTGCAAGATGTGGACTCCAGCTAACCAGCTGAGTCCATTTAAACCTGGGTAGGTTCAAAAGCAATTTCTGATCAGTATATAAATCAGTGACTTCACTGCTGTATTAGACAGTGTTTAGAGCAGAGCCTACCAGGTGTGGATGTCCTAAATCAGTGGTGCCTAACCTCTGGTCAGCTGCACAACTTGAGGGCACAGGTAATGGGCGCAGGCTATTCACAGTTTCCTCTTCCTGTTGGCTTTGATTTTAAGGTCTTGATTTTCTACAAACAGATTTAATCAATTTCTTAGTCAGGATGTTGTCCATATAGTATGACTAAGTGGAATGACTGAGTTGTGTAAAATTCCCTGACAGTAGCACTGTGGCAGGCCTTACAAAAATTAATGTGTTCAGATTCAGTGATCGATATTTGCCTTATGTTTATTTCATTCCTGTATTTTACCCATTTTAAGATAAACACTTGGAGTGCAGCCCAAGTAATCTTTGTCCTGATGACTAATCTGGTAATGCTGTTACAAATTACAAGTAGTGTTGAAATATTTTATGAAGTTTGATAGTCACATATCATAGAAACATAGAAATAACAGTTTTTGATGATGAAACATTTTCTGATTTAAGATACTGTCAAAATGAGGTTCTCTGGGTAACAGCAGAGGTAACTGAATTAGTAATAAAACTGAGTAATGCCTGTTTAGATGTATACTGAGAGAGAAAAATTATTAAAAAATCATTAGTTATTTAAAGATTCCTCTGTCTAGCTTTATGTTTGTAATTTGCCTGTAGAATTACAGGAGCAAGAGTACAGGATACTTGAAAAGTAAATATTTTTCTGAACTCCTTTATGTTTATAAGGATGAGATATCCCCTGTCCTGAGAGCATGTCTATCTTGTAATTCAAAACCTAAATGGTTGAGTTTAGTCTCTAGATGCTGTCTAAAACCCCCTTCCTGTTTGCTGCATAAAGTTATTGAAATGCAGTCTGTTACTATGAAACCTGCTATATATCTAGAGCAGTTTACTTAGGAAACTACCGCGGTATTTATTTTTCTGGAAAGTGAGAGGTAAAGCTGATGTGATGGAAGTGAGTGGCTCCCTTATTCTGAAACCTTAGACCAGTTTGTGCTAATTCACTGATGGATGTACCTAAACACATTAATAAGGCTAAAATAGACAGAGGCACCCAATGACGCATGCTGGGCTGGGGATAATGGGCTAGCAGAGGGGTTTACTGAGGATCTGTTCCACTGGGAACAGAGCCTTTATATCCTAATTAGAGCTCCGTAAGCCTCTATTTAGTACTGGAAATCCAGTATCAGGTTTACTGAGCTGATTTTAATTAAAACTGATGTTAGCCTCAACTTCATGTGGGTTTCTGACCAAAATAAACTTGTGTAAGTAATGTGTGTGTGCATCTCTACATGTGTACATACACATGTCTGTTGGAGAGTGCTTGTGCATGTGTTTGTATTCTGTCGTGCTGAAATCTTCCGTAATTAAGAACAGATTGTCCCTGTTTTCAAACTAGTAATTATCTGACTTAAAAGGAAATACTGACAAGTTATTTTTACTTCTATGTTATCACCTGTCATGTTGAATCTAGTACCAGGTGAGGGCTCTGTGACCCTTATACGGGGAGAGGTGGAAGGGACGTTTGTGCTTCCCTGGTCTATAAATAACTATCTTTGTGTAACCATTGCAGAACCAGGTGTCATGTTGTAGATGAATAAAGCCCTACTCCTACATATAAAGAGGACTGTAATATCTCAACAAAGGAAATAGGGTTTGGGGATTTTTTTAGCTTGATTTTAGAAACTGGTGTATCAACATAGATTAAAAAAAAGACTATGCTATAAAATCTGAGGGAAGACAGCCACTTTTTAATTTCTGGTTAGCTAGAATGGGAAATTCTTAATTAGAAAATGTATTATATATATTCCAGTTTTTAAAGTGTGTGTGAGAGATACCCACATGGAATTGGGGGGAAAAAAAAAAAGGAGAGAAAAAGAGAGGTAAAATAGTAGCACGTTGAAATAGAAGAGTTAGGCTGCAATTAGATTGTCTATATACCCTTAATTTGCCTCCTTTTGTCTTGTGCATAGCCATTTCACTTTCATTGTCATGACTCTTTTTTTTCCCCTACGGAATGTGGCTTGTTTGGTAATATTTGATAGATGATCTAGCTGTATAGGTTGTTCTGTAAAAATGTCTCATTCTTTCTATTTTGGGCAAAGCTCTAACTTTATTGCCCACCTGACTTTCAATCCTGCACTGGATACAGAATTTTGTGTGTTTTCTAGCATTTTTGATAGTGGCTATTGACTATTTTTTCTTAAGTGTTTCACAGGTTTTTTTTTTTGTCTCGTAATGGCCTTAAAAGATAAGATTGTGTCATTTTCCCTTTATAGGTAGCCAACTCAAACTCAGGGCACTGCTGGTGAGTTACTCTGACTAGTTCTGGTTGATCTAGGTAGTCTACCAAAAGCTGTATAATAAGATGTTCTGCACTGTGCTTCCCAAACTATCCTGAGAGAGGAACTGTGGTTGTGCTATATTAAGACAGGATAGCTCTGACTTGCGGAGCATTCCGTTGTTCAGACATATCCTCAGAGGTTATTTAAAATGGCAATATAGCTACCTAACTTGAAAAATTCTGCTTCTCAAAGTACTCAGTAATAGTATCACTATGTATCGGGTCAGATCCATTCTACTTCCATTGCAAATATCTCCTTCAGCAGAAAATCAAAACTTAAACCCCAGGGAAATCATATCAGAACATTCAGTTAGAAAACAGAAAAAACATCAGGTGCTGCTTGGGATAAATTTGGCTTAAACTTTGTGTTGCGGAGAGATCCCAGGCAGTTAAAACTGCCTACTGTGCTGTCCAACTTCTGGGCTCTCACAGCAGCATCCTGGGCGCAGAGACTCTGCTGTCTTTTGGGGAGACAGGAATCCCAGCACTGGTTCCTGAGGAGCAGGGAGCTCTGTAATGGGCTTCTCCCAGTGACCCAGTACAAAATACTGGGGTTAGATGTGCAATATCTGTTCCTCCTTCCTGCATTAGCACCTTACTTGCTAATTCAAAAGCCTGCCTCCATCCACTGGGCAACCACGACACTGAGGTAGATGTCCAGGCTCTGTCCTTCACATAATTGAGGAACATCTTGTTATTTCAAAGGAGAACCATGGGTAAAGGCTGATGTCTCACATAAGAGAGTGGCAGGTTTCCTGGGGAAACGTGAGCTCCCTTCCTGCAATCAACCTAAATACTAAATCCAGTGCAAACCCCAACAATTAACAGCTCAAAGGCAGAACTGCTAGTTACTCTGTTCTTGCTGTGTGTTAATGGTTGTGCAAACAGCTGGCTTAAACCACCTTTAATTTATTCTAAGGGGAAGCTTCCTCTCTTAGGAAGCCTACCCTTAGAATGTGTTAGGGTGGAGGTGAGGTTCTGGTGGTGCCACCACCTGAGAGACCTCTGGCAACAGGGAGGAGACCTGTTGATTATCACCTCTTAGCTGGAGACTGCTGCACATCACGTCAGATTTTCACTCTACTCAGTGTCATGCCAGTGTAAAGGGAATGGAAAGATCATAAATTTTTCTTTGCCTTCTAGAGGGAAGTTCTTACAGCCTGCTCCAGTCAGCAAATGGCAACATGCAAACAGCACAGGAGAGGCTCACTAGGCCCTGGGCAGAGTCTTGGCCCAACAACCTGTGTCAACATGCCTTTAGTCTTTCACATAGAGGGGAGATGTCTCACATGGAAGCTGTGGAGTGCTGACCCATAGCTCTCTCTTTCCCTGGGACTGCAGGAATCACTGGTCAATGACTTTAGCAGGAACTGTGTACAAGGGCAAGGAGAGAATTCAGATCTCAGGAAGTGTTCCGCTTCTGTAATAAAGAGGAAGACTTGCAGTATCTTTCCTTGTTCACACAAAACTTCCTAACTCAGTAAAAACACAGAGAAGTATTCCTTTAGGTGACAGTCTCCAAGCTGAGCATGGGTAATGCAGAATTTGGAAAAGAAAAATACTGCCTGGCACAATGCTCTGGCTTCTGACTGCCTAGACCGTGCCAGGGCCTATGTTAATTTACCCATGCTGAACTCCACCACTTGACAGCCAGTAGCCTGTAGCCCATAGATATTCTTATGGTCTGGTTCACATTTCTGGCAGCATTGCCAAATAGTAATAGACTCAAGGAGAGTCCCAGTCAGCTGTGGGCTAGATGGGCCTTTTTCGGCTAACAGAAACAGTGAAAAGTTTATGTTGGAAGGGACCTCTAGAGGTCTTCTGTGCTCATATCCTTCTTAAAGCAGGTCTACTTTAGTGTAGGATCAACTGATAATTTTCTAATTGGTCTACTGAAAGCGTGTTTTTTTTTTTTTTTCTTGCACAATATTTAAATGGTGCTACTCAGATCCATAATTCAACAAAAGATTGATTAGGTGGGAGAAGTCAAAGACACTTCTCTGGTCAAGTAGTATCCTCTCTGGCAAGTTTTGTTACCTATTTCTAAGACTGTGGGAGTGTTGATCCTAAGGTAGTAAAATTGTTAGTGATAGGGATTTTATCTGGGCAAAATAATTTTTCTTTTTGTCCAGATTTCCTCTCCAAAGGAGCTGTCTTAGCTGGCTCAGTTGTTTTATTTATTTTTTTGCTCCTCCCCCCACCTTGAAAATTATGGGAGGCAAACATCTGAGGTAAGGAACAGATTAAGTTATTTTGCAACTGTTAGAAGCTAAATACAGGGTAAGATAATAAAACCACTGGATAACCTGACTGGTAGGTTCTTCACTCACTCTGTCCCTATTCCAGAATGTGCAGAATCATGGTTTAATTGGAGTTGTAGTCAATCTCTGGTAAAGTCATTGGGAGCTGAAGGGGCTGAAGCCTCTCTTTGTTGATATGGGATCAGTTCTGAAATGGCTCAGGAAGAAAAAATCTGTTTTGATTTACCGCCATCTATGTCATGCCTGTAAAAATGATCCTGAAATGGATTGCTCAGAATGCATTTTCACATGACACCAGCGTGTACAGACTTTTTTACAGGGGGCTGCAAGGCATATGGGTAGTATGAAACTCTCAAAATCTGAAGCTTGTTTTTGACTATTGTTTTAAAAACACAGAGGAGCATAATGTAATAGTCTGGACTCCATTACAAATTGATACATCTCAGGTAACTTTATGAACTACATTAGAGTAACTATTGTAAGAAAGACTAGCATTTGGACTAGTAACTTTAATGCTCATTTATTGAAAGGCCTGGAAGAATTTTATTTATGTGATATGGAATGCTGACCTAACTGCTACATCCAAGATCAAAGCCTGCTTGCTGTGCTAGATCAACCTGATAAGAGTAGAGTATTTTTAATGATTATTAGATTACATATCCCATTTATTTTACATAATAATAGTAATAAAAATAATAATAGTAATAATAATTGGTAGATTTTGAATGTTATAGTATGGTATTTTGGGGTTTATATTGTAGGGCTCCAGCAGATGGCAGAGGAGACAGACTTTGAATAGGTGAAGGTCTCAGGTACCCTGTTAAATTAGTACAAGAAAATAAGTTTTATTTGAGCTTCAGCAAACCTGCCAGTTTCCCTTCATTTCACTCAAGTGGGACTAGTGTGTAGGGTTTATGGGGGCTCACATGCCCTTCATGGTTGTTGGACCTTAGTTTGTGAAAATAAAACATACTATAATAGGGGTTGCCCATTTGGGATCTGGAAAGATTACAAAGGTCTTTTTTCTCCTGTAAATTTCAGTCACTGATTTTAGATTCAGCACCTGAAGGAAAAATAGCCTATGGGGACAGTCCTGCTCTCCAGCTTAAAAATATTTCATAAAAGAAGCATAAACATAAGGGGCTCTGATGTTTGTAGGCAGGAGCCAAGGCTGTCTCTGTTCTCATTTAAATCACAGTAAACCCCAAATAATAAAACTGACATAGTCCATATGCATTATTAAGAGACTCCATTTGGTCAAGATTCCCTGTCTAATCCCATAGAACACTCAATAAAGCAGCTGTAGAAATCTCTAGGTAAGTAAAAAATTGCCATGTAAATTAATAACCCATACACAGCCCTAGGTAAAACTTAGCAAAGCAAAGTATTTTTCCTCTTTTGAAATGGGTTTGGAACGTGCTCTGTGCTAAGCTGAATGAGAACTGCAAACCTCTCACCTCTACAAAGAACAGCACAGACAGAAGTGTGAACATACAGCTTGTGAATTGTGGTCTAAATTCTCTGAAATAGCATGAGGAGATGCGAAAAAGAAGGAAAACACAGAGAGAAAAGAAAAAATATTGCAACAATCATCATATTTTTCTGGAAGAAACATTTGTTAGTGAGGTAAGAGAATCCAGATTAAGTCATGCTGATACGAGAATTTACATCCTCAATGTGTCCCCTGATATATCTCCACTTTCTCACTTAACTTTCTCACTTAAATAAGTATAAATAGTTCTGGATCTCCTGTGATCTGTTTTGCAAAGCAACACCTGTGGCTGCAGCAGTGTTTTTCTGGAGGGCACTCCCTTCCCGGGGAGGTTACTTTATTCATCATCTTGACAGCTAAGTTAGCAAGTTTGTCCTTGGGAAATTCTGTGCTACTTTAAGAAGAGAACAACAGAGCAACTCTCTTGAATTCCTTCAGGGACCATGAACAGCTGTAGTTAAATAGGAAATGCTGTTCAGGAGAACAGAATTGCACTCCCTTATGTCAAGAGCTGAAATTAATTTTATCATTTTATGCTATTGGTAGGATCTTTTAAATAAGTTGTTAACTTTAAGTGAACAGAGAACTAACTTTTTCTGGTGTGTGCTGCAAAAACAAGGCAGAGCTTGCCTTGTTTACTGAGGCAATAGTAGCCTTACACTGATGGTGGAGAATTCCTGGCAACGTTTATCTGAAGAAATTGTTGTGCTGCTGGTAACCATGTAGTGAAAAAACAATATATGCATAAGTGAAAATATATATATCTCCTTATCTCACCTCAGAATATTACAAACCATGCTAATATTTTACAACAATATATGCATAAGTGAAAAATTTAGTTGAAGGAACTACAGCTGCCACCTTCCTCAAGAACATAAGACCTTAGTTAATCTATTTCAAGTCTTTCTTTTCTCTCTTAATTCTGATGAACTAGTTAGTCCTTATTCAGTTAGTAAAACCATTTGTGGGGAACTTTGTTGCATGTTCTCAATGGGGAATTGCTATTTAGTCACTGTGGGATGCCAGGGGTTTGTCAAAGATCCTTTGGACAGTAGATGTCATCAGCCCTTCCTGAACTGCTCTAAAGATCCATCTGTCTTATTTACCTGCTGCTATGTCTAATCTTCATTCAGGTCTCAGTCTGAGCAATCAAACAATTTGTCATGTGAGTAAATGAAATTAAATGGAATTGTGTCTAGGTAATTTCACAGTTACCACATTTACCCTACATCTTTTGCAATGTCTTAGTATCAAGGGAAGCCTCTGAAAGTTTTAACTTTCATGTATTTTTGTGGTATTATTGACTGAGACCGTGAAAAATGTGAGTTTACTTTATATTTACATGTGTTATGTCTGAGAACATAGATCCTAAATCCACAGTTTTTCAGTCCTTCACAGAATTCAGTCCACACTGAGCAATGATGAAAGTTCCTGAATTCTACACAAGAGTTTTGCACATTATAGGAGAGCATGATAATGGGTGAGTAATGGAATGTTTGGCAGTGTTGCTGAGCATATCTGTTAAACAGAAATTTGTAGCTGCAGCAAAACTAATTAGGCATTTTTTGGTAAGACAATAATCGTGTCAGAGCCAGCAGATAACATACTTATTGCTAATCAGCTTTCGCTAATTACGGAAGGTAAAATTAGTTATTACTATTGAATCACAACTTTCCTTAAGTAGTAGTCTAAATCTAATTACCGTAAGTTACTTTACTTTCTACTTAATACTTTATTGTTGTCCACAAAGGTTTTGGTGAACCAGAGGCTATTTATACCCAAGTTGATGATGTGCTGTCTTTTTCTTCAGTATATTTGTCGAACTGATGTGGAGTGATCAGATATTAATTCAGATACTGATTTTACAGCTGAAAAGTTCATGATTCTCATTAGAGTGAAGTCTGGTATCTTGATTAATCATTTGATGTATTTTGAAGTTGGTTTCAAATTTGTGTAAACTGGCATGACTTCATGACCTTCCAAATTCAATGAAGCTCATATCTACATTTGTAGGAAAAGAGGATTAAGTGAGAAGGGAAGAAAAAGAATTTATTATTAAAGTAGCTTTTTAAAAAAATATAACCCAATTTTATTTCAGCAATGTATTTAATTTTTAAAATATTAAGGTGCCACAGCTTAAGAGAGTATGGCAGCTTCTACCAGGATCCTGTTGTCATCAATAATACTATGACTGTAGAGTCTTTAGAACAGCAGAACTGAAATCAGTGGAAATAGAATTAGACCAATGCTGAAGGCTTCCAAAAATTCTGTCCTAAAAATACTTGTGATGTCTTATGAGTTCATTCATGTGGTGAGGTCATACATTTGAACTTGAAGTCACTGCTCAATGCCTTTAGCTCTCTAACTGGGAGTATTGGAGGGCTCACAGAAGAGGCTGCCTGGGAGCTGTTATTTCTACCACATGCACACGCACAGCCTCCAGCACGGGCAGCTCACTCTGGCCTGGAGAAGCCACTGTACCTGCAGTGTAGAGACCCCAGCGTGAAAGGGTCGGGACCCTGGGCTGTGCTGTCCATGCCAGCATCTGGTGCTCAGCTGTAGTGATGAAGGCAACTGTGCTATGTTGGGTGCTGCAGCATGTGCTGGACTCCAAGTGGCATCCAAAGCCTAGGGAGTGGAATACCGATAGATCTGCTGCCAAGTCTATGTTGGGGATGGAGACCAGCTCCAGGCCTTTTAACTTCGGTGATTCTGGAGCAAAATCAAGATCCTCAGTGTGTAACAGGGCCATGGCCTTGCATAATTCTGCTCCTGACACATTCAGACACAATGAACAGGTCTAGTTCAGACTCTGAGGGGTGATGGGGCCAAGGGGCATGACAACAGTACCGAGGTTTTTAGTTTTCTCCTACCTCTCATCTCATCTACGTCACTTTAAAATAACTTTGTATGAATTTATAGTTCTGGCAGCAAGTGCACTATTTATCCCTAGATGTTACAATGCTATAAAGTAAATAAAACAACTTTCCAGCTCTTAGGATGACTGTAGTAAATATTTGCTGCACAAAATCCAGAAAGAAATATAAACTTATAAAAATATAAACTTTATATAAATATAAACCCAAATTTTCTCTCCCCAAAATGGAATTGTATATAGAAGTTCCAAAACAATTTTTAATTTTTTTTCCCTCCAAAAAGCAATATGTACTTTACATTTGAAAATTACTAGTGCCAGCACTTCTATAAAAGAAGGTTAATATTGCTCACAATGTAAGTTGTGAGAACAGATTCCCTGCATCAATTCAGAAAAATGCTGAGCTTTTCTCCTCCAATCTTTGTGGACTTGTACATGAGGTTGTATTATTGTAAGATAGCAAGCTCTGATCCCCACATATAGTTTACAAAAGCATGCTTCAACCCAGCTCAGGGAAAGTGATTATCCATGTGGCAGTTTCTTCATTGCAGTGCTAAGGGTCTGGGTTTAGGTCTGTAGAGTAAAACCTGTCTTTAAATCTGAACTTAGCCTGAATTTAAACCTCTGAGAGATTGTTTGGTTTGACTTGAGATTGTTTTGGTTTAACTGATGCCCATCATGCCCATGTCTGCTCTAAAGGACACTGTGCTGGCTGAAGGCTGCTTTATCTGTGCCAGAGACTTGTTACTTTCCACCTGGGGCTCATTATTTCCAAAACTTTACCAGAATAAGGGCTTTTGCAACTTCTGCACTGAAGGCAAAAGCATCTAAGACATTCCAATAGATCATCTGACTGGTGTTCTCCTCTACTGAAAATACCTTCTGCTAGCAGAGTTCTGCAGGCCGTGGACACCAGTGGCTGGATTGCAATGGGAACACCAGTATGTCAAACAAGCAGGAGCTACATGTGGACCAGGTAGTCTATTCATGGCTTGAATTTATTAGCTGTGTGTTTAAATTCACCAAAATAGGCTGCTTAAATAAACCTCTCTCTGGCTGACCTACCATCATAAATTACTTACAAAATAAAGTATAAAACCCATGAACTTGTAAGTGTAGATCTCAGGCATAAGTCTTGCACTGAAAGGTGTTCAGGTGGTTTCCTGACTCATGTGGGGCACCACAAAAGATGGAGGATCTCAGTGTGAGAACAAAGAACCATTCATGGCGTGGGGTGTCTCAGTAAGTCCTGACTTCTCCACAGAAGTTTTATTTTCCCCATTTTTGAAAAAAGAATTGTCGGCTACAGCAGGTTGCCAGGAGTGTGTCCAGTCAGGTTTTGAATGTCTCCGTAGATGGAGAATACACTAGCTGTCTTGCCCCAAACTGTTCTAGTGTTTGATAACCTTTGCAGTATATGGGGGATATTTTTTTCTTATTTCTAGACAGAATTGGCTGTATTTCAATTTGTGCCCATTGTCTCTTGTCGTTTCACTGAGCATCACTGAGAAGACTGTCTCCTTCTTTACTAAGGTATTTATACACATTCACAAGATCTCCCTAAGCCTTCTTTTTCTCCAGACTAAACATTCCCAGTTCTCTCAGCCTCTTTTCAAATGACAGATGCTCTACTATGTGACCCAAACTGTACTTGTAGATAGCAGTCCCTTTTAATCAGCTACTAGATAATAGGGTTTTACCTAAACTCTGCTTAAAAGGACTTGCTATTTAAAACTATTTAATTCAGTCAAAGTAAACCACATTCTTTGAAGAACAGAAAACAAGAGTCCCTGTGCTATTATTTTTGTCAAGGTATTTTTTGGGTTTGCTCTGTTTTGTTTTGTTTTGGTTTTTTTTATTTGTTTATTATTTTATTTAGTTTTACCTGCTGGTAAAAATCTACACTAAACAGGAGGAAATTGTACCTGTTTTGCTAGTCTTCACCCTTCATTCCTGGAAAAGTGTGAGAGAATCTTTCATTGCTCAGTTTTGACCTCACAGTCCAGTTAAGGAAATGCATGAGAGACGGTGAGGCTGTATTGCCACCCAGAATAAAAGTCATGAGTCAGTCCCCAAAACTCAATAAGCTCAGAAGCTATTTACTGAATAATTATATGTTGTTTGAGTATCTTTAGGACAGCCCTATGTTTGCCTTCTTTTTTAAGGCTGAAGATTTATGTTATGTTCTCAAGCATTCATTGGAACTTGTGAGATAAAAGTAATTATACATATTACAAATAACATTTTTAAGCATCTCATTTTTCATTTCCATGTATTTATATAAACATATGTATGCATCTATACATACATATATGTGCATATGAGAAAGTAAATTCTTAACTAAAGTTCTAACTGTTCATTTCAGATATGTAGGGAAAAACAGAGATAGTATGCAAGGAATCTATGATAAGCTCGTAGTATGACATTAAGTACTGCATGATGGAGGCAACTCCATCAGCCAAAAGATAAAACAGCCAAATGTAATTATTTTGCTTCAAGATTATTTTGTAGAAATTGTCTCCTCTTTAGATTCAGTAATCCACTAAGTACAACTTCGTGGACTTTATTCTTTGAGAAAATTTTGTTTACTTTAATGTTTCTTAGATTTGATTATATACAAGTGTATATGAGGCATAATTTATCCCTCCAAACTCAGTCGTACAACTCTGAGCAGAATAAAACCAAATGATTTCTCTTTCATAATCTGCACTTATATCTCCTTATCTCACCTCAGAATATTACAAACCATGCTAATATTTTACAACAAAGAAATGCAGAGTAGAGAGGTAATTCTTTACTAATGCCCTGTAGAAATTCAACAAGTCCCTGAATTACGTTTAAAGGATTACTAAGGGGTTTTTTTTTGTTTGTTTTATTTTTCTTTGGTCTTTAGTATTTTCTCTGTAATTATTTTGCAGCAGATGTGAGCATCCTTGCTACCAAGCAACTGCTTTTCTGGTTAGAATGTAAATACATGATTCATTGTCCCTATGGACCCTCCAGCACAGGCCTTTAATAGCATCACAGTTAATTATTAGTATAATGTTATGGTGACATATTTTTCCATTTGTTGGTTAGGGATGCCATTAAATGAATGGGGATGGCTCACTTAGCAAAACTTGTTAAATGTTAACTTACTTTGTCTTAAGGCACAGCTTATCTGAAAGGTGACATTGCAGACACTCTATTCAGATTACATTAGATTTATTACATTTTTAAGTTTTTGAAACTGTAGAAGAATAAAACCTACTTACATACAGGTTGAACAAACAGTGCCAAATATAGTTGTATTTCAGAGAAAAAAAGCATATTCCTTTATTTTTCTTGATTTACACACACACATACACACACACACATATATATATATCTGTATATCTATTTAAGAGTTTCCATTTTTATCAGTCTCTAAATATTAAGTCATCAGCCCAAATACTTTTTTTTCTTTTTTGAATGTGATATATGTCTGGTTTTTTGGCTCTACCAAATTTTGCTGCACACAGACCTGTCCAGAGCCCACTGCATCCTTGGGAGCAATAAAATAGGGCAGGTGGGAGTGTACAGTCCCTAATGGACTAAGTAATCTATGGAAAGGAGCTGCTCCTGTGTTTGAAGGCAGAATTAATAAGCAAATATGCTAGCTGATCCTTATACTTTTTAGTGTGGGAAGGACAATTATTGTGTTCCTATGTTTAATTTACTCCTCTCTATGCTTTTCATCTGGACACAACTTCAGCTTACTGAAGGATATTTTTGAGCTCTCAAGCTCTCCTTACTAGGTGAAATTCATTATTATCGTGTTTTCAGATGGGTGTTTTTCCATGTAATCTCTCCACAGCCTCTGAGGATTTAGAACTTTCTAGTGTCTCATTTCTGTTTCAGCTGTTCTTATCCTTTAACATAAATATCACTTTGAACAGAAAAAAAAAGAAGAGTGAGAAAAAAAGAAATCTACTTTGTTGCCTTTGGCAGTAGCATAGTTGGATCAGGTCCAGCCAGGACCTGGTTGCTCAGATCAGACAATTACTGTTTGTAGTCACATCTACTTTTGTGAAGTTTTGGTGTATCAGACTTTATACTTCTGTGTTTGCAAAAGCCACAGCTTTTTATATTTAAGAATTCATAATATGCTTACATGGTGTTCTTCAACAAGGGATTTCCCTGCAATGAGACTGTTCATATGTGCAAGAGACAGTGGGACATTTTTATGAGAGGTGAACTTGTAGATTACTTGGATGAAAGATGGGTTTTTTGATAACACAAGTTAAAACGGTGCAGTGCCAGCTCTTATCATGGCATTTGCAGCTATGCTGCTTATTATGCAGGACTGAGAAAATAAGTAGTGTATACAAGAAATGGCAGAAATATTTAATTCATGTTATCATTAGAGATGGTGAAAGGCATGAAATTCAGCAGATGAGTCAAATGGTGGAGCAATCTGTACATCCACTGCTTGGTTTTAGAGGTCCTTTTCTTATACCTGGATGGGGAACTGTAAATTGGCTGCATTGTAAACATATGGAGAAGAGCTAGGTCTGTGGTCTGGCAGGTGTTGTAGATCTTTGTCATGTTTTTCCAGTTTCAGGGATCCACCTGGTACTGAACTCATGATACTGAGGTTTGGTCATTGGCTGTGGGTAACTCCCTTGGCTTTCACCACACATTGCACCTCCAAGTCTTGTATAGCCAACCATGTAACCAACCCTGAATGCCAGGCTGCAGGGCTTTTACCTCAGTGGGTATCACACCTCAAGCCCGTGGCACTGGGTACATGCTCACTTTTTATGGCTTGAGGCAATACTGCAGAAAATTATGGATATAATTTTAAAAAAATAATATATATTTGAGAAATATATATCTTATTTGAGAAAAATAATATATATTTGAGAATATATTGTTGTTTTCTTATAACAAAGGAGTATTGTGCCTTGTGTTTGTGTTATACTTTCTTATAGTAAGAAGGAGATTATACCTGACACAAACAGCTGTTTTACCTATATGTGTATTTTCCATATGGCATCCTTTGTGGGACTCCAAAGCAGCCCTGCTGAGAAGGACTTGGTTGTGCTGGTGGATGAGAGGCTGGACATGACCCAACAATGTGCACTTGCAGCCCAGAAAGCCAAACGTGTCCTGGGCTGCATCCAAAGCAGCGTGGCCAGCAGGGCCAGGGAGGGGGTTCTGCCCCTCTGCTCTGCTCTGGTGAGACCCCACCTGGAGGGCTGCATCCAGCTCTGGGGTCCCAGCACAGGAAGGACATGTATCTATTAGAGAGAGTCCAGAGGAGGGCCAACAGGATGATTAGAGGGATGTAGCACCTCTTGTATGAGGAAAGGCTGAGAGAATTGGGATTTTTCAGCCTGAAGAAGAGAAGGCTGCAGCCTTCCAATACTTGAAGGGTACAAGAAAGGTGGAGAGGAACTTTTTGCAAGAGCATGTAGTGAAAGGACAAGGGGGAATGGCTTCACACTGAAAGAAAATAGGTTTAGATTAGCTATTAGGATGATATTCTCACTGTGAGGGTGGTGAGGCACTGGAACAGGTTGCCCTGAAAACTTATGAATGGCACATCCCTACGACTGTTCAAGGCCAGGTTGGATGGGCCTCTGAGGAACCTGGTCCAGTGTAAGGTGTCTCTGTCCATGGCATGGGGGTTGGAACTAGATGATCTTTAAGATCCCTTCCAACCCAAACCATTCTATGATTATATGATTCTATGATTTTGAAATGTAACATGGTAAAACCAGGCTCATACATGCCTTAGTTTTAGTAATAAATTCTCAAGTTGGATTTTAGTGGTTGTGATAAGCTTTTGAAACAGTAAGAGACAATTCATGTTTTTTTAATTTATAACTGAACTGTTTATGGTGGCAGATTTTTATTGAAGCAGTAATTCAACTAACAATTGCACTGTCAACTCGTATCTCTAGGTAGGAAAACAAAAGCAGACATTTGTATTGAACACATATTTCATTGCTAAGTGTTATGGGAATTTTAATTTGTAACCTTTCAAAGGAAACTTTTTTTTTCTCTTTCTGTTTAATGATTCCCCCCTCCCAATCAATCAGTTTTTCCCATTGACATCAATTTTATTCTATTTTTGGAGCTATTAGTTGTAGGTGGCAGCAGGCAATTTCCTATGGATTGGACAGATGTGAAGTCTTTATCCTTCAAGTCAAATTGCAAGTGCAGGGAGGAGACTGAAGAATTTGCACCTTTGCCTTGGGAAAGCTCAAAGGGTTAGTGTTTGATACTTGACTCCATGTTGTCTATGCCACTTTTAAGCTGGAACAGAAACATCTCCACTATAGCTTCTCTCCTGCAGGTTCTTCTTCCCTAGCAGTGAACACCATGAGCTCAGATAAATTCCCAATAGTAGTACCAGAAGCTTTATAGCTTGAATGAAAGCTCAGATCTTGCCATAGCTGTGAGCTACATCCTTTGAGAATATATTTCATATATCTTTATAAAATATGTATTCTGAAAAGTAATTAAGTTTGTTGATTTTTCAAGTTTTCCTACTTCGTCTGTATTGCAGCAACTTTCAGCGCTTCTCACTATTCACTGTGATAAGGGTTATCCTAAATGTTCACGAAGGTAAAATAAAATACAGAAATAATCTACTGATTTTTCACTGGACCTTAAGATGTGAGACAGACATATATTTCCCCTGGCTCTATTTTCTGTGTGCTCTTTAGGATGGGACACAGGAGTGGACTCCAGAGCTGCTTGAACCAGTGGCAGGAAAGTCCAGTGGCTCTACCAGGAAAAACATCTCAGCCCATGTACTTTACTTTATTGAGAAGTATGAGATACAGCTGCAGCTTTCACAGTCTCTCCTGGAAGTCAGACATTTTGAGCTTTGGACATCTAATGCTCAGCTTCTTGTCAGAAAGTCTATAATAATTACATTTGAAAGGTTTTCATGCAGTGTAATCTGAAGTAAACAAACTTACAATAAAGAGTGATGGTAAAGCATGTGTTGCACATCTTACATGGTAGAAATGTTGTCTGTCATAAATGTTCCATCAGTATGTTTTCAAAAGAAATTTCATGCTTCATGCAACCGCACATCCTCATTTAAACATAAGGAAATAAAACTGCTTTCCACATAACTAGACAATTTAACTAGCTTTAAAACGGATACTGTTAAAGATTTAAAATTAGTGAAATATCAGTCTTCCTTGATTAACGATGTTATGGTTATGAATTATTATATTTATTTTTAATTTGATTTATTGATAAAACTGAGTGATTTGCAAATGGGCTTAGTTACTGAGCTGTGTGGAAAATTTCTACTTGAAGTAGAAAGACAACAGAAAATAACATGATTCAAAAAATTGCAAAGTAGCTGAAATTAGGAAGTGTTTTGTTAGTTTCATACTTTTGTCTTTGTTATTTTTTCATACTCCAGTGTTTACCCCTCCATTTCCTTTTGTGCTCTGTTATAATTTAGAAATAGCTAGTGATCTCATCAATCCTGTCAGGTGGTATAGTGAAGTAAATAAGGTCATTTAAGGCTTATCTTTAATATGCAATGTCATTATTTTTTTCTCTGGGTCAAATCTGCAGGGCTTAATATAATTTGAAGCAGGTTTAGTCCTGTCAGCCACTGGCTTAGATTTTGAATTGAACTTTAAAAATTAAGAGTACATTAGTCTTTAGAAGAACATTCCCCAAGTATTAAATATAAATTGATAGCACTAATCCTGTCACTTTCTACTCTATTTTTCAACAGTACCTTTTCTAAATGGATCTGTATTTCTTTTTTTCCCTTTTTTCTTTTTTTTCTCTATTTTACTGCTTTTGATTTGCTATGCGACATGCAAAATCTATATATTGCCAAGAACCCTCAAACTCATTTTCCTGTACCTCTTGGAAGGCACTCAGCATTTCTCAAGGTTAGACTCAGTGTTAAAATCATCACAGTTGAGATTTGTTTCTAATTTTAGATGTGACACCATCTTTTGTGACATGATGTGACCATATTTGTAAGGAAGAGGTTAGGACAGCAGAAGTCATATCTTTAGCCTTGTATTTAACATAAAAACAACAAAGATGAGGAAATCTCAAAAGAGGTGATTTTGCTCAGCTACTGTCTGTATTCTCATATAAATAAGAAAATACAAAGCAATCCAGGAACTTGTGCAACTAAACTGTCAGGATTTTCTTAAAATAGAGATGAAGTGGACAATCAGTGTAATACTTATTAATATATGGAGATATGGAAAACAAGGGGGCAGCTGGCTTGAAGCCAGGTTTATTGATGATGCTTTTCTCACCAGCTCTACTAGTGTATTTGCAGAGCTCGTAAAGGATATCTTACAGCTGAAAGCAATGGTACATTGTAGGCATGACCTAACCTTCATTGCATACCTCTAACATTAGCTCACTATGGTTATTTTAAGCATTTCTTTTAATATAACCTAGTAATTTCTTTGCTATTTTTGCTTAGTTGGTATAAAGCACCTGTAAACACCAGGGCTGAATGTCCTGGTAGAATGATAGACCTCACTCCCTTTTGTTGTTGTTGCTTCTAGAAAGTTTGTTTTATCATGAAAACAGACTGAGTCACCCAGATGAGCTTTTTTTTAAAAAAAAAACTTGCATGCTGATGTTATATCTTCTCCTTGAGCAGTTTAGCTTTCTACTGCTTGATATTTGTCAATATTCAGCTAATAAAGGAGGACTGGTGCCAGTCTTGCAGATCCATGGATGACTAGTTCTGTGAGTTCTTTTCAGTCATGTGTAAGTGCATAGGTAAAAGTTGCTTCAAAATAGTCTCCTGTTGTCTCTGTAGCACCATCCATGAACATGGTTCTTAAAGTAAAAAACAGAAAGTGCACCTCCACAAGAACAAACTCTTGAAATGAAGATGTAGGAGATTTAGGTAGGAAAGTATCCACAGAGAACTGAAGAAATAGTTGAAATTTGGACACCTAGACATGTTCAGAAAGCTTTGCTGTATGCTATGCAAGCTCATCCTGTTTGGTGACGTTGAACATATGCTTTTAAGTCATTGTATCTTGTTCAGTCTCAGACTGATAAACAATGCGGTTTTTCCCAAAGTGCCATTTTTCTGTGTTTGTTTTTCTAGCAGACTTCCAAGTTGCATAGTAACTATTCCTTTTCTGCAACCACCTTCCACTCCTTTTCTATTCAGAGTGCAACTCCTTTCACAGTGGAAAGAGTGTTTTCTGTTATGGAATAAAAAACCTACATTTGTTTCATGTTTGCCAAAAATACTGTTTTATACCTTTCTGTTTTCCATATAACAAAGGCTAAAACTGCCTCTGGAGAAATTACAAATCGTGAATATTAAGTATACAAACCTTATATTATGTTGTCAGTGTCCTTACATCTACTTTGACATGGTGAGTCAAAAGGAAATTATGCTTTTTGGATGCCTTTCCTTTCAGTTGGGATTGCACCAATTTATCACATGAAAATGTTGAATTCAAGAATCGCCTCTGTTATTTAAGTGGCAAAACAAGAAAGGTCTCTACCCTTTTTGTTGGCTTTTAAAGAACTAGATGTTTCCAGGGGGAAAGAGACACAAGGTTAAGAGCAATGAAACTTAAAATGTGAGATGATTTCTGAATGCTATAACCACCATTGTCCTCTCCAAAAAAAAAAAAATGAATGGGACGTGACAAAATTGTCTGTTTGAAGTTTACTTTGAATTTGAGGACTCAAAGGGAGAATTTCAGTAGCTGAGACAACAAATCCTGCAGCATCTCTATAGACAGAGGAAAGATGAAAGTTTGCAAGTACAGTAAGAAAACAAGCAGTAAAAAACACATTCTGAATTATGTTTGATGAAGAATGTTCAGGCTGTTAATAAGTAAAGAAATTGCAGTGCACAATGTCTATTAAAGGATCAAAGAGGAAGCAGCAAATGTGTGAAATACAGTGATAAATATAGACTGATGAAGATTAAAACAAAAAATTAGTGATCAGAAGCTTCTAGGAGAAGAGATTGTGGAACACTCTTTGCAGAAACTATAGAAAGTGAATACAAGAGAGAAAACCATAAATGAGAGAGGCATTCATCTATGCATGAAAAGAATGGCAGAGCTGTTAAATGTTTGATATGATCCGTTTTTTAAGGAATGCTTTGCATCTCTTTTTGAGTTCAACATTCAGCAGAGATTAGGGAAGTTAAAACCTTGTGAAGTGAATTCTGAATTAGTGGGTTTGGAATAATATGAATTCTAATTATTACAGGGTATTTTCTTAGCTGGTAGCAGGCCAGTGGAAGAACTTTTCTTGCAGAAGCAGGCTGTTGGCAAATCTGTGAAATATCTCCCAGCATCTGGCAGAACAGGAAAGGAGCAATGGTGATGGTAGTACAATGACAGTACAAAGCCTCTTCTTTTATCTGATGAGAGGCACTTTGTGTTTATCATCACCACAACAAGGCCTCTTCCAAGAAATTTTTTCAGCCTGGTTGGAAATATCTTGGCTGTATAAACTCCATATTTAGATAGGGAAGAAAAGAACCGTATTACCTGGTAATGTCAGTGATTTTCTGAGCAAAGGAGCTTAAGTCCTTGTATTGACCTATGAATGAGAGTTTTAATCCAGCTTTTGAAGAACAGGTAGGTATTTGGAGACTTCTTCACAAACGAGAATAGCATGGGAGAAACCTCAGAAGTGTCCTTTGTCTGAGATTTTACTACATGAAGCATGAAGGCAATCATCATTTCAGCAGTGAATGAAAGGTGGAGTTAAAGGAGAAGAACAGGACAGACAGTCGTGTTTGTGCAATAATGAAGAAAGACTAACACAAGGAAGGAAAACTGTAGAAAAGATGGGCCTCAGTTACTGTTTTTTGCCTTGGAAAACACTGTCCTTTTTGGTGGGAGTAGTAAATGAAGAAGGAAAAGATGGCATTTATAAACAGGTCCCACAATACAAAGACTGTTCTGGTCAGTTTGAAAAGAACATCCTACAGATATATTTACGCTATTTGCAAATGAGGTTTCCAGACTCATGGAAAAGATATCCAGAGGACTGGTTAATTTAATGTTGACGAGAGCAGAGACAATTTATCATGGTCAATCTTTGTTTAAATATTCTTATTCCAAAAATAGACCAAAAACTATCTGACCATGCCAGGTCTGGGCTGGAGATGAAATAGAAGGAGCAAGCGTGTATGGCCACAGCTTCAGCTGAATGGGAAGAAAGGTCCTTCAGTTGAACTGATTAACTCATCAATGTACAACAGATTCAATGGCAGAAATGTTTACTCAAAGGTATGCATTTGGTTTTTAGGTATTTGTTGCCTTTTCTTTTTTTTTTTTTTTTAATTCATTGTCTTGAGCTAAAATGGATGATTTTTTTCTTTACCACCAAGCATTTACTGTCTGAGATTCACTGCTTGCCACAACTATTGCTAAACTGTCTTGTTTCTCCTTGTGAATGGAAATATCAGTAAGTTGTAAGCCTGGGAATCTAGAAAGACATAAAATTTTTTTAGCTGTGGTTTTTTTTTTGCAAGTGGCAATGTTCTGTAGTTTACAGAACTACATAAAATGTTCCAAAAAGAAGGACAACTTAAGGGAGCACAGGTAAAAACAAAAAGCTTTTGAAATATGAACGCAAGCACAGTCTTTTTGTGGTCCTCTCTAGCTTTTGAAGAAAAAGCATCTACTCTTGTGGTTTAGGGAAATCACATGCAATTTATTTTTGGTAATAATCAGCTATCTGAAGTAATGTAGGCTCTAAAAAGCATTGACAGTCATGAGTAGTAATCAGTGTTGCCAATTCCCTGTGGAAGGATGCAGATTACCAGTTGCTAACTGACTGTGTGCTGTGGAAATGGTTTGGCAAAAGTATTTTAGCCTAAAGAAAGTGTATGTTCTCCACTTCCATGATGTCTGAGCACCCTTAAAGCACTTATGTTCTAAACAGTAATGTGAAATATACTGCTGTTTATTCTCATGGGACAGATGGGGAACTGAAACATAGGGTGTATGGGATCTCTGATCACTGGAAATCTGTGATCAGCAATTGCAACTCCAGACCGCTCAATCCTAATCCTCTGACAATTTTTGGGTTTTTTAAACGTTCATTAACCATCCCTCATGGGCACTTTAAAGAAATATGTGATGAATACATAGATGTAAAAATGTCACATTATCTTTTTGAATGTTACCACAGGAAAATTAGAAAACTATAAGAAAAACAAATAGTCAAAAAAAGTCCACTAGTGTTTTGTATGCATCTCGTAGCTTTGTGAATGAAATGCAAATTTTCTTCTTGCTACTGCCAGACTAGGACTGCTGCAGGTCTCGCTTTCTGCCAGTGAAAAATTACATTGCTTCAGGTAGAGGAAAAAATGTTACTTTGTCCAGTATGGGAACTGGTCATCCATGAAAGTCAGAAATAGATTATTTCATGTTCCGAATGAAAGGGAATGGCATAAGCCATGTTCAGGCTGGTTTGCTGTGTTGTATGTGAAATCAGGTAATGATACTGTACTTTCCAAGATGACAAGGGTTCAACCCTCTTACAGATTGGGTAAGATACTGTCATATCTTGCCTGCAAATAGATAATTTGAAAACTATATTATTATATTTAACAATGGAGAAAATTAATTCTCTTCAAGTCTGTGTGTTGAGCAGAATAGCACATAACAAGCCTTACTGTGTATTGTTTTTCTCTTCCAAAGGCAATGCAAATACATGTAAACCTAATCAAATGGGGCAGCCAAATGATATGGATTGTTTATCAGCCTCTCCTGTGATGCCAGCAGTGTTAGGAATGTCCCTTTGTCCTCTCAGTGCATAAATGGCACACTCTGATTACTGCCTCCTCTGAGACAGGAATATTACAGGCTGATGGGGGAGCTTTGCACACAAGCATTTAAAGATGCGGAGGAAACGAGTCCATTAGCTAGTCTCAGTCCTAAGGTAGCCTAAATTTCATCTGAAGTTCTGTGAAAAGTCAAGGCATCAGATGAAGTCTTGTAGAAGTTCCCTAACCCAATATTCCTTTTTCTGCATCAGAAAACAGTGTGTTCTGTATAGAAACTGATTAAAGAATACTGTCCTCCTTTTCAAAGGAGACCTTAATTGTTTATTTAACTAATGCAATTTAAATCTATACCGACATGGCTAAAAATTGTTAGAACCTTGAGTTTTTAAAATAACCTGTTTGGAGTTCTAAGACTTTTTTTTTCCCCCATAGTGTCCAAAATACATTTGAGTGCTGTTGGCTTTGGGCTTGTATTTAAATGATGTTGGCTAGTTTGAGTAGTCAGTTATGTTGGTTAAATATATACATATTTATATTTACATGGCCATATAGATTTTCTGTATTCATCAATGTCTTCAATATGCAAATCTTCTTGAATACCTGTCATGTCAGTTGGTAAAAAGAGTTCTGCGTTAGTATAGCACTGTCAGGAGTCCTTTGAACTTCTGTCACTGTGCTTGTGGTTTGATGAGGCAGAGGACCTCATAAGGATAAAAAGTTCTTGCTTTTTGTGCTTGAGCTTTTGGGGTCTTGCTTTTTTTGTTTGTGCTTTTTCACCTGTACTGGAAAACTGATCTGATCTGATTTCCTTTCAAATGAATAAATATGTGTAAAACCTTGCCATCAAAACAAGGACAGCAAAGTAGCTGGAGCAGATAAGGAACTCCTTAACAGGATGTTGCCAGTGAAGCCTGCATCCCATCCGAGTAAACATCATTCTACTGATCAGCAGTGCAGCAGTGCCAAGACTGTAGCAATAGCTGGTTTGATTTAAATGTTCCACAAATGTGTTGTTTAGCACACATGGTATTCTTTAGAGGATGGTCATACTTAGGATGCTGGAGAAATGGCTGCCCTCAGATTCATGCACTAGAAACACAGTCTTTTCCAATGCTACTTGAGAAGAAATTACTGAAGGAGTTACCATGATCATTCAGTCCAGCCCTCTGCAGCTGCAGGTCGCTCTGAAGGAGGTACATAGCCACTAATGGTCTACAGACCACCTCTATCCTTTCCTTCTCCTTGTGCAGCAGGTTGTATGCACAAACACCTGTGGCACCCTGTGACAAGCTTGTGGTCTTTGGATCAGAAGGCAAAGTATCACAAAACAGCTGAGTTTCAGAAAAAGCGTGTGAGAAATGAAAGCACATCCCAAACTTGTTTGTTGCTGGTGCCTGCAGTGCTAAATAAGTTGGCAAAAAAATGAAATGGGACCCACAGGACTGTAAAAGATTGACTGATGAAATATTTCTGTTGGCAACCATCCTGGTGTATTTCTAGCCTGATATTCTTGTTGGTAGGTATGCCTTGGAGATTTCCCCTTGCAAATATAGTTAGTTGCTCAACTTCTCAACTTGTTCATTCTCTCTTGGGTCCCAGAATAGCATACTGTCTCTCTGAACTGCTGGAGGCTTTCTGCTGCATCTGAGAGGACACTAAATGAACAAAAGTACAGACAATGATTTAGGCCCCAAGTCAATAAAATACGCGATCATCACATGTTTGAGACGAGACACGTGTGTACCTTTTAGCTTATTTTTTTTGTTCACGTCAATGTATTTGCACTTTAGTATTTCAACTGTGGTGTGTGATACCAGTAGCTGAAAGTACTTTAAATCTGTTTAAATGTTTATGCACACACATATGAGATTTATACATATGTCTTTAGGAGAAATGAGCTTTGTATGCCTGTAAATAGTGATTGAAAGAAAACAGTGTGATTAAATAGCTTACAGTAGCATTTTATTTGAAGTTTCTAAATAAAACCAGCTCTGCTGTGTTACTTCAAGTATATTATTCCTTAAATGCAAGGTTGTCACATTTGTGTATAGTCCAAAAATGGAGACAAGCATTTCTTTAGAATGGTAAGCAAATTAAAATTATAAACCACGAGTATGTTATTTTTAGAAGCATTATTACTGGCAATTAAAATAAAAAATAAAACTTGACCAAACTTAAGCCTGTTTCATCACACCGGTAATTAACTTAGGTGGGTTTTTTTCAGCCCTATTATTACAGCTATCTATTTTTAGTTAAGGTGGTGCCCAATTTTGCTGCACCCCTTTTTCAGATAACACAAAACCAGTCTCATGGCTTTAGTTATCATCCTTTGTCTTCTGAGATGTGGACAGCTGCCTCAGTCATGGCAAGTTTGCTAACTGTATGTTCACTTTTTAGGTGCCCAAGTTTTCTGTCTCCACCTTTTTAGTTTTTCTTTTTTTCTGGAATTCTGGCAGAGGTAAGGAGAGAAGATGGAGAATACTACTAAAGTTTAAAATAATCTGGGTTGGGATTTATTTATTCATTCCTGTGGACACAGTCCATGGGTGATACATGTCACCTTGATCTGTCTAGTTTTTGTCCCTGGATACTTTTAGCCAAGACTGCCACTTACCCTGTGTACAGCACTATTTTGTGGGCTGCTAACAATGCACTCCTTTTTTTCATAGACTGATCATAACACTTTGTTTGGATTATATTGAGATTTAAAAAAAAAAAAATCCAAATCTCTGTATGTAGTACTGAAATGTACTTAGCAGTTCATTTCACTGGCAAGTGCTTTAACAAGAGGAGAAGGAACTGGAAATGAAATGCAATCATAGCATGCACAGACCAGTCCATCTGTGACTGACAACTTGTGTGAGACCTGGCTTGTGATAGTGTAGATCCTCTGATTTGTTGACTGAAAGGTGTTGTTTTCCTGCCATTATTTCCTGCCCTGCCATCCTGTTCTCTCAACTACCAATCAGCAGGGTATGAAGTGTGTAGGTGACTGCTATGCTATTTTTACAACAAGCCTTGAGCCCAAGTTTGATCCGACATTTTGAATGGTCAGAAGCTTAAGCTCATCTAAAATAGTCTGTCTTCTCTGCTCATGGCATTGGGATTCCAGCACTAGCAAGTTACTTTTCACTTATTACTTCATTTTTGGACGGCACTCTCCCAGCAGCAATTAGGGTTGAAGTTGCTATAAGAGCTTTCCCCTCCCAGATTCTTGGCAAGACATAAATGATTGAAGTTGAGTAGAATGAGAATATTGTCTGAACATGGATTCAGCGTATTATCTTCCTGCTTCCCCCATGCTTTTAATGCAAATTATCAGTTCCGACCTGTGCAATTTTTTAGCCATTGCACAGTGGTTTGAGGCTCAGAACAATCTGGCAGGTTTTTTGTGAACAATTCTCATTCTAGGAAACTAGGGCTTGGGACCAGCCTCGTCCCTTTGTCCTAGAGAACTCGAGCACCTGCATTTTTCTTCTTTAAGCCAGAGATGGGGCAGATGGGGGACATGTGGAAGCAGCAGCTGCAGCTGCCCACACCTGCCTGCTGAGGTGTGACTTTGCTGGGCATTTGCTGCAGCTTCCCTCTCTGTTTGGTCCATCCCTTCTATGGGACTGAGTGCCTAGCAAACTGAACATTGCAAGATTTGGCTAAATCAGCTTGAAGGATGCATAAAAGCCTTCTTTGGGACGGTTTGGCCTCAGGGATACCAGTTGGATGCCTGTATTTACAAAAGTCAAGTTTGTGACACGTTTTGGCAGTGCCATAGTACATTTTAAAGGTATTTTCAGTTGCAGAAAGTAGCTGCATTAAGATTTTCAAGGTGGTTTGCCCAGCTAAAGGGAGAGGTTATATTTACTTGAAATGTGTTGTAATTTTAATTTCAGAGTTATGAAACCTTGCTTTCAATTGTATTTTGATTTTTTTCCCCTCTTTTTCAATCTATACATTTGTTGGTTACACAAGAAAAATTAAGATAATTTTGCTCCTCAGAAGAAATGCTGGTTCTACTGAAGTCAAGCAAAATATTTACAGTTTACCCAATGAAGTCACAGTTTCATCCTTTTAGCATTGCCCCAAATTCACCAGCAGAGTAAAATCAGCTCCCAAGCTGGTGAATATTGATTACATTTTGCAGTGCAAATCTGTTCCTTATAGAAGTTCAAGAGGATGAAGAAAATTTGATGAGAACTGGATCTGGGTTCACTGAAACATTTTGAAAAAAACCCAGGAGTGGATTGCTGCCATCCTGACCCAGCTAATCATGAGAGTTTTGTGTGGTTTCATAACAACATTATTGACCAGTATGAGATATGACCTTTTCATAGCGCAGCAGTGGTCAATTTGTTACTGCTCTCAGGGGCATGTTTGTGCATCCAACGCTGTTTCTCCATGTGCTTGAATGCTCCCCTGTGAGGGGTGGAGATGCTGGGAGAGGAACGAGATCCAAGCGGGCAGCACAGTGGGAGAGACTGGTGTGTGCCCACAGCCAAGCGCATGGTCTGCCATCTCAGGTCCATTCCTTGGCCCACACATTAAAGGAGGCCCTTTTTAGTGCTGTATGTAAAATGTTTTTTCTTGGCCAAGCTTCCAATGGCTTGTAGTGACTGTTCTGACTTAATTTTAATTTTTTTTTATATTTAAGAAAACATCTTACTTGTTTCAAAATTTAAAAGAGTAGTTGTTCCAATCTACATTGGTATCTATCTACTATAAATCCACTATAAATTTGCTATAGCTTTATAATCTGCTTGTAATATATTATGTAAAGCTGCCTCATCTCTTCATGAATCCAAGCCTGTATTTAGAAAGACCCTATTTTTGAAATCTAATTATTTGGTTTAAGAAGGCAGCTTTGAATAGCAAAATGAAGCAAACATTTTGTGGGTTCTTTTTTCCCCTAAGGCTTTTTTCCCCCCAGGTTATTTACAGTGCACTCCATTGTTCTGCTCTTGTAAAAACTTATCCAGTATCATAGGAAAGTAAACACAGTGTGGATTAAAAAAAAAAAAACAACAAAACAAAACAAAAATTAAGCTTCTGCTTTTCAGGTGAGGATGATTTCAAATAATAAAATTATTTCTGATATAGGAATAATTAGTTTAGTTTAGTATATATTACTATGGAATTTATTATTCCATCAATTTCATCAATTAAGCAATACTTAGTAGTTCTGTTTAGCGTTGAAGGTACCTGAAGTGGGAACTGGCTGGTGGACTTGGATGTACTTACATTAATGATTGGACTCAATGATCTTAGAAGTCTTTTTCAATCTAAACAGTTCTATGATTCTACCCCCATGATCTGACATTTTTAGAGTCCTGAGATAAGACCTGTCTTGGAGTCCTAAAACAAACCTGCCTTAAGCTTGACATACAGAACTGTTAAAGCTTTCTTTTCAGAGACATGGTCAATATTGATGTAAAGCTCATTTGTAAGTTGCTGCAGTGGTTGAAGCATGCTTAAAATGCATGTCCACCTCTGGCTTGAATTTTTATAAACAATGAATTTTTCTTAAGGCCTTATTTCTTAAAAGAAAGACCATTTTACTACACCACTGGGCATCTTGCCCTGTGTATTGTAGACAATTCCAAGCCACACCTGAGCTTCTTCAATAAACTTAGTATCACAGGTCTTTGAGTTTCCAGTCTTCAAAGGTTTTCCAAACCCATTTTATGCATGTGGCATGTCTAGCCATCCTCAGCTTTTCAGCATTATTTTTCAAGTATTTACACTGGGAGAAGTTACAGTATCCCATGATACTCTGTGATATGTATATCATCTCACTGCTGTTATTCAGTACAAACTTGTTATATTTCCAAGGATTTTATTAGCCTTTTTGTTTCTGGTGTAATCCTAGGAGCTTCTATTTGGTTGGCTGGCTTCTGCTATGATTCCAAATCCTTTGCATGGCCATTGGTTTCCAAAGTTCAGTTCTCTAGGCAGCAAGCATGGCCTACATTTCCTGTCTTAAATCCAAAAAAAATCACTTAAACCCGGGCATATATTACGAGCTAGAGATGGTGTTCCTATTGGTTTTCCAGCCATAGGGACTTAGTAGTCTATTGTCCAGGAACAGTGACCAGGTTGATCTGACCTGCCAGACTACCGAGGATCAGGAGTGCAGTGCAAAACTCTGCATGGAGGTTCAGATTATCTGCTCATTAGGTGTGCAACAAGCTTGAAATGCCTGGAGGATGCTGAACATACTGGCAGCTGTCCCAGGTGATGTGCTCGAGGGCTCCCTCATGCATGTCCAGCATGAGCCAGGCGCAGCAGAACAGCACAAATGTCTCTCTAAGGAAGGTGGGCATAGCCATGAAGAGCCAGGAAATCTGAGAGTGCTCGTATCTCCTCTAAACTCATTAATGGCATAAAAGGGACAAAGTTCTTTGCTGGTCCGAGGCATTTATTTGTCAGTATCTGATGTTGCTTTGGCTTGTGTTGTTTATGTGCAATTTACCTCAGCCTTGCCATAAAACATGGAGATTTTTGTTCCAACCTGCTAAACGACTTTGTCAACAGAATAAATGAATTTGTATGTTTTTCCTAACCTAAGTATTTATTTACTTCATAGCTCTATATTAGTATTAGGGTTTTTTTATTACTTGAACTTTGTGATTCAGGAAAGTACCTTTGAACTTATGAAGCTCTTAAGCATATGCTTTACTTAAGCTTTGTGCTTATAATCAATTATGTGCTGTTGAAGTGTTGTCCTGAATCTGACTCAACTTCTAGTAGATTTATTTATGTGAACAAAAAGTTGTATTTTAAGAAGAAAAAGAAGTGATATCATTGACTAGTTACAAAACCCCTGAGCTAATTTGCATGAGAAAAATGCAAGGCTCTCTGTATTCTTATATGAGAGATGATAAGAGAGCCATACATTTATCTAGCATAGCACTTCTTATCCTCAAAACGTCGTAAAGTTTTATTCTCCCATTGTTTGTCACAAAATCCCCTAAAGCTACAGATACGCCTTTCTTTGTCCCAGAAAATTCCTTTGAAGCTTGAAT
Source organism: Eulacestoma nigropectus (assembly GCA_013397775.1). NCBI lineage: Eukaryota > Metazoa > Chordata > Aves > Passeriformes > Eulacestoma > Eulacestoma nigropectus. The sequence goes on along the minus strand of VZTE01001604.1, from coordinate 323,111 downwards.
TGAGCTAAAACACTAGAATTGCAGTTTTCTCCTCACTTAAAAAATGTCCATCACATGGTTTCACAGCACTGCAAAGAAAAGCATAGGCAATGCCAAGGCTTGCTACATAGAGAAATGGTCAGAAACATTCCTGTACTTTGTATTTCTAACCAGAGCACATGGATTAAGTGATCCATTTTAGCTTCTCCAGGGACTTGGAATATGGTCCCTTAGTTCCAAGAGGGAGCAGGACCAGACCATTACAGCATCTCCCCTGATTTCTTTCTGCTCCCAAACCATCTGCTTCTATGTGGGAATAGTCTTTTGCTGTTCGTTAACAGAGTTAATCCTCTGGCATAAGCTGTAGTAATTTATGCTGGATGTTTGGGTTTCACGTGGTACTAATGGTATCTAATGAACTGTGGCTTCAGAAACATCTGTTCTATACAATAGTTAATTTATTTTTTTTTTTAAATCCCAGTGATTAGATACACAGAAATAGTTAGGAAGTCTTCAGGCTGCAAAGATTAGAACTCAAACCTTCAGTACTGAAATAGGCCAAATTTAATACTACTCATGCAACCTGAATTTAGCTCCCACTTGCTAATGAATTGTTTGATAATGATGCGTGTTATTACTTGCTGCTTTTTCACTTGCCAAATGAAAAAGGGGCTGAAAGAAGGTTGAATGGGACACCTGTAAGACTGCAATGTCCTCATTTAAGCATATGACTAGAAGCTAGAGAACATCTCTTTTTTTAACGTGTTCAATATTTATGTGATACAATCCAGCAGTATGATAAAAAATCTATGCAAGTATTCATTTACAAGTAAGAAAACTGCAAAAGTTAAAACTGAATTATTAATATTAATGAAAACTATGCTCCAGAATAACATGAGTGAGAAATGGGATATGCTAAAAACAACCAGCAATACACTGTCTGTACTTTAAAAGGAAAATAAATATTAAAAAAAGAAAGAAAAAAGACAGAAGTATTACTTAATTATAATGTTGCAAAGTTAATAATGCAGTAGAAATCCTAGTTCTTTCTAATTTGAGGGCTTAATTTCTTAGTCTTAATGTTGCAGTAATGTGGTTTCCAGATTTAATTTCCTTATATTTATTTGTTTTTAACAACTCAGAGGGAAAATAAGAGAAACACATTGTGAAAATGCTGTAATGAGATCACAGTGCTACTAACATGCCTAACGTTTTCTATAAAGAGGCCGATTGCATTTAGAGTCACCTCAGCAGCACTAAATCATTTCAGCAGTTTACTCTCACCACCAGTGTCATTAAATTTCTCCCAAGTTTAGGAAATGCATTTGAAAAAGCAGAAAAAATCCCCTCATGTTCCTGTATGAAAATGTCACCTTATAACATCCATAGCTTTAAAAATAAGAACCAGATTTTCTTCAGGCATGAACCCTTTATCCTTCTCCTGTGGGACTCTTAAGGATCTCTTTAAATTCACGTGATTGTGCAGTTAAAGTCTGGGCTGACTCAGCAAAGTGTTTAACTATGTGCTTAAACTCTATTGCAATCAATAGAATTTGAGCATGTGCTAAAATATTATGTTGAAAAGAAATGGATTTACACATGTGTTTTAAACCTAAGCATGTACCAAAGTAGGCTTATAATATGTCAAAGCAAGTCGGAAGAATTGAGCTTGTAAAAGCCCTACCTTTGGTGTGGCTGACTTCATAAGTAAAATATTTTGATATAGTTTTTATATATCATCTAAAATGTAAAGCATAATGCTTTAGTTATTATGGTCTGTGAATTAGTGAGAACATAGGACAGTTTATGTGTCTGTCAGTTTAAAATATGTATGCCAGAATTAAGAACACTTGCAACTAAATATCTAAATGTACATTTTCTGCTCTTGAATATACTTTGATTTTAGTTAGTTACTGAAGTATTTGAAGTGAATTAGAGCTGTGAAGGCTATCTTTAAAAATGCAGCTGCATATATAAGAAGTTATAAACACATATGGGTACCTAATACCAGGATCCCACACTCCACAATTTTCCATGTTCTGACCTGTTTTTAACTTATTCTTCCAATGTTTCCCTGTAATATGAAACTTGATTATTTTGAGGCGCTGAATCACCAAACAGCGTCATGTTCTGTTTGGCTGAAGGGCATAAGCAATTCCACTTTTTTTTTATTTACTTCTCTCTATAAAAAGCTTTTTCTGCAATAGAGGAGATTTCTGTTTCTACCGGTGATGCCCCTCGCACTGTGTTAAACTGCTGTGTACCGTGGAAGGGCCATATATTTCCCACAAAACATTCGGGTATTTTTACTTTCCAGAGAAAATGTTTATGATACCAAATTGTCAGCAGTCAATGATGTGATGGTATGTGTTATGCTCATCTGAAATCTCGCACTGTAACACCCTACCTGTCACTGTGCTGCCACTCCCCCTGTGCCTGCTCATGCCCCTTTGCAGACCTAGGTGGATGCTGTCTGCAGATCCTCACTGCTTCCTCAGGAGCAGTGCTCCTGTGGAAAACAGGGGTAAGGGAAGAGAAACGCCAAGGAGAGCAGGGTGGCAAGAAGTGCTAGGTGCTAACTTGAGGATTCTGCAGGGAAAACTGCTGCTGCTGCCAGCTCCTGCAGTCTCTGTCTGTCCAGGGGGTAGGTCCTAACTCTCAGCAGGACCAGGTGATTTGGCACATGGAGGAAACAAAGGATGATGGGAAGACTTGAGCCACAGACTTCCTAGATGCCATCAAGTAGCCAAACATCACAGGAGTGTCCCAGTACCTCGTTATTGGGAATCTTTTCTTCGGTAACACAATTCATAGTTGTGAGAAGTATATTAAAAAATACAGTGCCGTTGGCTATTATCCTTCATATGAGAGCATACAGAGGGTTCTTCACCAAAAGGCAGAAGAGAGGCTCAAATACTGGTCAAATTCTTGTGTCTTCAGGAGCAAAATATTGTGTTGATAGTTGAGAATTGGGTGGATTTCTAGAAAGGTCCAATACAACTTCTGTGTTGGCTTCTTGGTTACAGTGAGAAATCACATCCCAATAGCCACTGTTGCTCCCATAGAGCAGGGACATGGAATCCTAATTTTGGTGCAAGAGTAGTCAAGCTGCTGTATTATAGAGATAGCAACAGGCTTTGGTCACCTGTATAAAAAGTGCTATAGGGTAGGGTAGGACTCTGAGAAGTACTGTCTGTAACACTGAAATGAAAGTTACTGGTTTGTAGGTATATTAATCACCAAATGAGATGCAACTTCTGAAATACCAGTATGAAAAATGCACTTCACATGTGAGAAACTTGCCAAACCACAGAGGAGCATGATGCTGTTGTCTGATACACTGTCAAACGCTGCTCTTCTGAAATCACATCATCTTGGAGAACTGAAAAAGACGCTGTGCAAATTGCCTAATGCTTCTAAAAATAAGTGTGAACTACTCAGCCCCTCTCCAAATTTTAGCAAGTCAACCAAATAGTGCATAGTCGGTAAGCGTGTCTAACATGCTGGGCCACAACTGGTGACTTACTATAAGAATTATATGAAGCATGCTAAATGCGGAAAGGCTGCTTAAAGGCGCACGCACAAAACCCGGTCCCGCACTGAGATCTGCCCCCGCCCTCTGCTCCCCCCGGCCCAATTAGCTGCAGAAATCGCCTCTTCGGCGGCGGCTGCAGGTCCTGCAGGGAGCTGGCGACCGCCTGGCTCCCCTGCCAAAGCCAACTGTGGCGTAGCCAGAGAAACGGGCAGCAAAAATAGAACAGCAGGATGGCTGCGCGTGGGCGAGGCAGAAACCACATCGCCAGCAAAACCTCCCAGCGTTATTTTAGGACCGATACAGACAGAGGCCGTGGCGTTTTGCTCTCTTTTTACAAAACACTCCCCGGGAGAGGGTGAGGAGGGAGAGGGGCGCAAGTCCCGGGCGAGGACCGTCCCTGTCCCACACCCGCCTTGCCTGCCTCCTCCCTGGCGTATCGTATCCCCACTGAAACGGGCTGGGCAGGGGGAAGGGGTTAATTGAGCTCGAGGCCGGGCGGCGCACAGAGGACGGGCGGCGGTTTGAAAGACAGAGACTGGACAGCTGTGTTTGCTGTGGTATTTTTAAACGCATTAATGCAGGCTCCAATCACCCGGCCATGCTTGACCTATTTTTGGCTCAGGCCGGCCATTGTTCTATTTCTGCCGCCGCTGGGCCACGAGGGTGTCAATTCAAATGCAAATGAGTTATCGCTGCTGCTCCCGCCAACTTCGCCCAGCCGCCTGGCCGAGGGACAGCCGGCCGGGAGAGGAGAGGGGCGCGGGCACAGCAACGCGGGGCTAGGCTGGGGTCAACTCAGATTAAACCCTCCGCGGCTCCCGGTCCCTGGAAAGGTGGCTTATTCGGTTTGATGGTTTGTTAGAGGCAGTTCCCCCCCCGCCCTGCCAGGAAGCCCAAAGCGCAGAGATATTTCTTCATTTCTTCTTCCACCTGCATTTGGCTGCCCGAACGCAACTGCTCAAACTCGGCAGCGCTCAGCCCCCCGCAAGCTCACGGCTCCCTTCCTGCGGGCGGGGGCTGCCGACAGTGGATTTGGGGTTTTTCCCTCTCCTCATAGACACTTGTGCAAATGCTTAAACACTGCTAATTGCCGAAGCATACTGTCTTACAACCCTCGCTGGAGGAGGTAGGACCGCAGAGGGTCGTGCCCGGCGCCTATGTGCAAGTGCAGTGATGAATCTCTTGTGTAGCTGAAGTGCAGACCAGGTGGAATATGCTGCAGACAATTTACGAGAGCGAATCATGTTTTTCCTCAGATGGGGTTTCTGGACGTGAACAGCTCTTGGCTCAGCAAAGAATGCACAGTATGATCAGCTCAGGTAAGAGACAGCTCTGTGCCTTAGACTTGAGTGGCTGACCGGGAACATACAGCCTGGCATGACAAGAAAACACCCTTCCTTTCAAGAAGTGACTTTATTTTTGTGGGCTTTATCTAAGTTGTTGTTATATAATTCTGGTAGTAATTTAGATAGCAGCTGCTGCTTGTGCGAGGAGTTTGTCTCCTTTGGTCTGCTCCTTTCCAGACACAGCAGAATGCTTACAACTGAAGTCGAGTTTGGGTTTCCTTGTTTATTTTGTTGCATGATTGCAAAATGGGGCTCATGGTACAGGCTTGTTCACAGGAAGAGGCTTCCTCAGACAGACCTTGTCAGGAGGCTGCATTTAGAGCCCCTCATAAGCAATTCTGGTCATATGTCTATTGTAAACAGGATTTGCTCTTTCTTTGAGTTTCCTTTTCTCTAGTTTGCATATGAAGGGGGTTTAATACCAATCCCTTTCTCTTTTCATTACAGTGTTACTTCAAAATTTCTTTAAACTGCATGGTTTATTTCGTTACTTTAAAAATATTTGTGAACCTGGCAATGGTAGTTACATGTAATGACTCACTGAGATGTAAATTGGATGTGTTACTTAATGAAGGTATTTCAAAGCTCCTCAGAAAGAACACTGCATGTTTCCTGATGTATTTCAAGCTACCCCTGTGTTTTCTAGTTTCTTTCCTAGCTGCGTTTGAGACCTGCAAATGATGTACTGAGGATAAATTAACTTGGAAGAATTGTTCCCATTCAATTTAGACGGGCTAAAAATGTCAAAATTTCAGGTTGTCTACTCTTTCCTATTCTCTCCTAAAGTCTATTAATTCCAGTTCATTTTTCATTGAGAGGAAACTCTTGTCTATTAAGGAACAGTTTTTGCTGGTTTATGTCTTTTTAAACATAGGTTTCTGACTTTCTTTTTCGGGAAGTGTTAGCTTTATAGAGGACCCATACGTGGAATGCAGGGTGAATTGTTTACATGTACTTTAGTCTTAGTTTATGCCCTCTTTGCTGTTTTCTTTTTTTCTTTTTTCTTTTTTGCTTTTGCTTTTACTTTTTCTTCTTTCCCAAAACTTGACTGACTTCACTTTTTAAAAAGAATTATGTGTGTAGACCATATCTCTCTTCTCATATTACCTGTTTTGGTACACCTGTTGAGCCTATGTCTGTTTATTTGCTTTTTAAAAACTGTTCATTCTCCTGCTTTGTAGAAAAAGAGCTAAAAGTTTTACTTGTGTTCCTTTCTTACATACAGTTTTAGATTGTTGATCACCAATTTCAGCTCCTTTGTCAGGGACACAAATCAGGTGAAGGCATATTTATAATTATGAACAGCAAGGCTCTAGCAAAGACAGTGGGTAAGAGCAAAAGTTTTCCTGGAAGTGTTAAAGTTCTTCTGCAAAGCCATCTACAGTGTCATCTTCTCGTTCAAGAGTTGTTGCTTTGCTTTATTACATTTCCTTAGTTTTCCTGAACAGCTCAACAGGAGTCCAGTGCTTTTAAATTAGTCAGAGATAAGACTGATTGCGTACTCTCTCTCCTGTTCGGATTTTTTTTAAATTTTTTTTAGTACTATGTAAATTTGAAATTAATGGTTTGGAGATGAAAATTTGGGGGGTTTATCTTACTATGCTACCCTCTAACTGCCAACTAATGTAATAGCAATTTTTTCATTTGAGGCTCAAGAAAAGGAGGTGATTTTCTGTAAGTTTGTAGCGCTGCTTTTCTTCATTGGAAATAAGAATATCATTTAACTGTTGATTTTTACCTTATAGTACATTAGGTGAGTCCATATAACATACACAATTTCCCCTGTAGTGCCAAGTAGAATAGAGGGGGAGTTTAGACTAAAAGCAATCTCCACAAAACCGTATTTTCAAAAACATTATCCAGATAAAAGATGTTTAAGTNTTGACATACCTCTTCTCTTATGACTGATTAATTTTTAAAACATTAAATTTGAACCATACATATATATATATATATATATATTCTGTAGAACACAAAATATTCCTCTGTGCTTCAGTTGGCCTTTAAAATACACAACTAGACTGCAAGTAGTTGACATTATACATAGTCTGTAGTTTCAGTTCACGTCACATGAAACCTCAAAGCCTGGTGCTGCTCTTGGTTACCTTCAGCTCCCTCAGGTTCAGCATCTTGCAGGATCAGTTCTGGTAACTTTTCATTGTTTCCATTTGTGCTGCATGTAGGGAAGAAAGAAATACCCAGAGTATGACAGTAAGCACTAGCATTTGGAGAAGCTAGAATCAGTCATCTGAATTTTGCTTTTCACAATGCCCTTAGTTTAAAGTTATGTTTGCTTAAATGTATGTGACTTATACTCAGGTTAAAAATTTGCATGTAGTTAAGAAAATAACAGATCCCTGAATGTTTATGCTTTGCACCCTTGACGTGCTTGCTCCAAAGACTTCAAGAATAGCTTAAAACTGTCAACAACAGTCAGATTTTCAGGTTTGCTGGTATCCAGATACAATGCACATATATTATGCGACTGATTTTAAACTGGGCTGGAGAGAGCCCCAAAGAGGACAGGTTCACAGGTCAGTGGGATACATATTTGCAAAGCAAAATGTCTAAGGAATTTCTAACAAGAGCAGGCATAGGAAATATTTCTGTCATGAGAAATAGTTCTCCTGGTATTCCCTCAATTACTGCTTTGCCTGTCTGTCTCCATCCTTGCTTGTAAGTCATATGAATGAGATGATCTGGATAGGTACCAATCAAAAGTCTAATTATGAATGGAGCAATCTAGATCGGCGCTGACTCAAGAAGCTGTGTAATTTGCAGACACCTACACCTTACTGCAGAGAGCAGTTTCAGCTATCTTGAGAAGACTGAACTAGATTCTCCCATATGTTAATGTTGATCTAAAATGCAGCAGCAAGTGCTGTGCATCTTTATTTAAGAAAATGATGCTGATGTATTCTTATTTGATGCCATAGTTACTTTAAATTCACATTTACAAAATAAATCTGGGGTCTAAAGCCTCTTGTTTAGCTGGAATTATTATTTATCTATGCTGTCCATTTTATTTTACACAAAAAGACTCAGTTTCCATGTGTGTCCAATGCCACAGTGGATCCTAACATTCAGCTGGTCTCTGATCTTTCCACAATACAGGTAATAAACCGTAAGTCCTTGAAAAAAAGCAGTTGGTGCAGCACACTCCATGGGAAAAACACTCATTAAAATGTAGTTAACAAACAACCAATGCAGGGACTACATTTTCTCAGATAGATGGTAGTTGTGTGAAGGAGAAGGAAGGACCTACCCAGTCCTGGTATCTGTAGATGTGGGACTTCAGGAAGTAATGCCAAGTTCATTAACTTTTGATGATTGAGTATATGGTGCTGTTTTTTCAAAGGGTGAGGTTGCAAAGTCTTCTCCTCTGGCCGTATCTTGATGTACAGCTTTGCAGTACCCTGCCTGAATTCTACCTTGGTTTTTATTGGATAAGGCATCCTCTGCTACCTGCCCAAAGCTGTTGTGTTAAGAAATCAAGAGTTCAAGGAGATTGTGAGCTTAAAGCTTGGCTTGTCAATGAGTTGACAGGTGACCTGAGCAAGTTACATAATCCTGCTTATGTCAGCTAATCCTTCTGTGAAACACAGTAAATGATACCTGTCAGGATCAGGAATCGATAAAACTATTCTAAAGGGAATATAATGGTTCAGAATGATTAATTTGATTGGCTTCATGTACCTGCAGGCTTGGAAAATACCTTCAGTTTCACACATGTAGCAAGTGGATGTAGTGAGTGTTTATTCTCTGCACCAGTCAGGAAATGTAAGCTGTGTCACTTGAATATAAATGACAGAATCACTGCTGCACGCATCATGCTGTACGTGGGTTGACAGGTCCTCATGAGTGATCTTCCCTCAGTAAACCCCAGTGTACACAGTTTGTCTTATATGTTGTATCTATCGTGTCTGCATGACCTTGCATACACTTGGTTTGCTTTACACGTGGATTTATATTGCCTTCAGGGAAAGTTCTTTGGTATTTGCTCTCCCATTTTTTTCTTTTTTTTTTGTTTTCTGGAGAAAACCTTCACCTGCTCACCTATTCCTGTGGAGAACCTGCGGAAAGCAAGTTCATTTAAAGTTTTGCTCTGATACTCATGAATGCAAAAATGCAAATTTGACATATTTGCATATCTCAATCAGGTAACATAAACTTCTTACAGATACCAAATGTTGCATTTATGGTATCTCAGGCAGTAGCAATTCAGAGAGAGCAGAAGGAATAAGAATAAATATGCTGAGCTTTGTGATTCTCTTCAGAGTAATGATAAAATTGAGTGTGGAAATTCAGCACAGGGAAGTTCTGGATGACAACTGGAGTGGCTCTTTCAATGCCTGTTGTAAAGGTGAGGTACAAAATAATCTGGTGCTTCATAGTAGTGGCTGAAGTATTTGAATTAATTGTTAGGGAAATGTAAGGCCTTACTATATACTGTGTACTGTATTAACTGTATACAGTTAATACAATGAGAAGAAACAAGCAACACAGACCTGCAGGTCTTATGTAGTCAAAAATCTCACTGATTTTGAGTAGAGGCTCTGCCCTGCACTGTATGCTGGACAAACTTCGGTTATGAATTCAGTTGAACAAAAAACATGGTAAAATGGAATGAATCTGCTTTTTCTGTTTTATGTTATCGAGAAGACATTGAATACAGATCAATGTTGCCAATTTCATGTGTCTAATGCTGTAACAACTAATGTTATGACACTGCCTTTTCCTTTCGTTTTTTTTAATTCAAGTCCCAGCTTCTGATGCTATGTGGTTACCTGATGGTCTTGCTTTATATTAGGAGGTATACTTATAGGTTGTGAGAAAAGCCTGAAATTCGAAGTACAAGATTGACAAGAATAGCAAGTTAGAAAAGCTGGAAAGTAAATAAAAAAACTATGCAAAACATTACTTTAAAACCTCTTTCAGTGCTTTTCAGAGACCATTAAACACAGCATTTATTACAGAGGTTCTCTAGTACTGGTGCTAGGACACTAGCTTCCCTCTCTTCAGCGTGTTGAACTAAATCTCTTTATTGGAAAACAGTTTTTTACTTCAGCCATTTATTGCTTTAGCTGTTTGGCTTCATAACACCTATTGGTTTGCACTGCGCTCAAAACACTCAGTTTCAGCCGGTCTTCCCTTCTGTAAAACTATGTGTAGAATGCATTTGGTTCATTATGGTTTGCAGTTGATATGTGGAATGCTTGTAACTCTTCTACTGCCAGAGCTTTAATCAGACCCCTGTTTTTGTGCTGACTGCCCAGCCCCTCTCTTCTGCACTGTCTTTGCAGAGAAACCAAAAGCTGGGAGAAAGCAGAATAGATTGATAGCCTGCAAAATATGCACATTCATTTCAGGTTTTGATGTAGATGATGGGGGAGATTTCAGGTGTAGTTGCATTTTAACCTTTCACAACTACTGCTGTGGGTAGGGTTTTAAATGTTGGGTACAATACAAAATATCGTAGAGAAACGAATTGGCAGATATTATTGTCAAACACGTGAAAATCTAAAATGCCCTGTTCTGTGGATCTCTTTAACAGGCTGACTCCTCTGGGTCAGTTATTCTTAGCCTAGTTATTTTCATCTTATGGCATTACAGGTCTAAGATTAGCCTGTTAGGCGTTATCATGCCATCTGAGTTACCTCCTAATATAACTGTACACCGGAATGATTATTTATAGACAGAGCATTCTGTCATTTTTGCTTTATTTCTGGTAGTTTAAATAAAGAAGAGCAACATTCAAGAAAAACCACATATTCCTTCCTGCTGCCAAAACAACATGATAACTGCCTGCTGAGGGGCAGGGATATTGTTTAAAATGTGTACTTGCAGCAGATGCAACCATCTTACCTCTCCTAAAACAAGATACCTCAGGGTACCACTGCTTGTGTCTCTTCTGGAGGAGGGAGAGGGGTGCCAGATTGATGCACCAAATGACAGAGCAGAGACGGGGTTGTGGTTGCTGATGAGAACAAGGATAACCAGGTGCTATTTTTAGGGGTCGGCTCTGTCAAGCTCCATGTTCGGTGTGAACATGTCGCATATGCACAAAGCTGCTCCAAAATGGACCCATCTAGTTTCGTTACATAAAAGTGGTGTCTGCTGTACAAGTAGCCTTCTACGTGATTTCCACAAGACATAACAGGAATCTTCAGCAAACTGACAGATTTTTAGTAAACTGTTCTTTATGACTGCTACACGAACATTTCTGCTCAGTAGAAAAACTTGAAACTTAAAGCAGAGTAGTTGTTCAAGAACACAGGGAGGCTCATTCTCTCCTAAGGAAGTTCGCTGGGATCTTTGTGTTTGTATGTGTATAACTGGGAGCAGGCTTTTAGCTTTTAGTGGCAGTTTAGTAAAAAGCAGCAAAAATAGGAAAGTGGCAGATATTTAGCTGGGTGTCAGTGCAGCCTCTGCCTGCAGTTGTTGCTGAGGAAGCAGGCAAGTGACAAAACAGGAAAATATTAATGGATTATAATTATCTAATGAATTCCATCTTTTGTAGCTTTCTGCTCTAAATAAGTGGTATTTTTCTGTCTTTGTGCAGATTTTGTGTGTAATCGGGGGCACCTGCTTTGTTCTACTTTAAAATGTTACTGGTATAAGAAGGCTTGCAAAATCAGTGGAAGCCTCTGCATGATTGAATGATACGGTGCTGGTTTAACTCATATTATATAATAAGCAGCTCATTTTTTTTGTCAGCCTGGCAGTTCTGTGCATGACTGTAAAGGTACTTTGGCATTTAGTATAATCTGAGCATAGCCAACACATCTGTTTTATTTGTTTTGTGTATCATGGTTGTAAACTCCTTCCAGCTTGTGGAGTATACAAACATGCTGAGCTCCAAGAATTCAAGCCTTTTGCAGATGAATGTGCTAGAAATGCAGGATGCTTTATTCTAATGATAACATGTTCTTTCTAGTAATAAGACTGAATATCATCAAAGGGAGACAAGAGAAGTAACGGAATGAATTCTTTGAAAATGCCAAATATATAAATCATGTTTTTACAATCAAAGACTATTGTTCTCTTTCATGATCCCTGTGGTTGAAGGTATGCATGCCACAGGGAGGAACCACAGTTATTCAATTTCAGTGAAGTCTGCAATGGAATAATGAGCAGGCTTAATGTTAATTTAATAATTTCCCCCAGTTGTTCTGTTCTTAATCCAAGTTTCCTTTTTCTTTCTTGGTGCCCAAGGCCACCACCTTGTTGGTGTTGTGCAGTAACAATATGAGAGAGAGAAGGGAAAACAGACTGTTAATGCTTAATCTTACATAGAGACTCTTTTTGGAGTTTTGTACTCATTTAATAAAACGTTAGTGTTGGCCTTTTTATTTACCTGTTCATAACTCCATTTCTTGCAGAGACAGTAAGTTCTTACTTCTTTACATCTACTTGCTTGATCTCTAGATAAACATCTCTGTTGAAAATGTATATTTTTCCTAAACCTTGTGAAATCTTTTTTTTATAGTCATAAAAATATAAAACTCCTGGACTGTTCAAATTTTTTATATTCTAATTTGAATCTGACCTTGAAGTTTTGAAGTGATGAAAAGAATATGCGTATTGCAATATCACAAAGAAACATAAAGTAAAATAACTAGATTTTTTGAGATATCGTGATGAGAGATATAGTTATCACTATATAAATAGTGATGGAATTAGTATGAGGCACAGAATGGCGTTAGAAATAGCGAAAGGAAAATCATCAGTATTCTTATTTGTACTGTCGTTATATTAATATATCTCCTGTTTCAGGTAGGCACATAATGTTAAAGGACTATATAGAAATTTCTAGGATGCTTCAAAAGGCTTGTCCTAAAAATCCTTGCACAGCAGCTGTTAAAATCCAGTGGGACCTAAATTCAGGAGTGCATTTTACCTCAGTCTAGTAGCTCTCCAGCCTGTGTCATGCATATGCTCAAAACTGTTCCAGGCTCCAAAGAGAGATCCACTCGTTCCCATGCACACATCAGAAAGTTTGCATTCTTTTATTTGCCGTCACCGTTTTTCCTACAGGATCTGTTTCAGAAGAGGAAGAAAGTTTTACTCTATTGTTTCTTTGAAGAATTGTCAGTAGTCATGACAAATAATTCCATAGGATACAGTAAGTTTTACTTAGGTTTTCTCAAGGAGTATGAAAGAAGGATTGGCAGAAGAGAAAGAGGTTTGAAGAAATTATGAGAGAATTTTATAAATGGAGTAGTAGGGCAGAAATGAGCTATACAAGCACTTCCTATGTTAAAATGCTGTTGTGAGGGAGGGTGGGAAAGGTTCCGAAGATGTAAGAGAGCTGTGTGGGAGGTGGAAACCAGGGGATTTTGAAACACAGTTCTAACTGTCCATGAACACAGGAAAAATACAGTTGAAAACAGTTAAGAAAGCAATCAACTGAGATGAGAGAAGTTTTTGTCAAAGAAATCTCTAATGCCATAATGAAGAATACATGGGAAAGTATGAATATTTTAGAATCAACAAGAGTTGTTAAAAACAACCCAGGGCTGTGTTACTCTTATAATGACACATAAGCTAGTATTGAGGGATTTCGCTTGCCGTTGTAGAGATTGTTTTTCTCTTCTCTTGGTCTGAGAATGAGGTTTGTGAGAGGAAGAGGTATAGGACACAGTTTTTTTTTTTTAATGCACACGCTGCACATTCTGCTCCATCTCACCATCCTGAGCTCCTTCCCTCCAGATGTAGCTCAGCTTTCCTGGAGAACCTGCAGAGCAATCTCAGCAGAGCTTTGCCATAAATTTCCATCCCTGTGTCACCTGCACCATTCCTATCTTGCCTTTTCTTCTTGACCTAGTAGGCAGTCTTTTGAGCTCTCTGCTTATTTTCTGAGTTTGTTTTTCTACTTGTGCCAGTGTATACAGGGTGATAATGGGCAGCTGGAGAAGGGAAATTACAAATGCTAAAATCAAAGGGCTGTAGGCAAAGAAATAAAGAAGGAATGCTAATATAGCTGAGTTAAGTAATGGTGTTACTATGGGTGATTAAAGATACTGACACAGCTATTTTGTTTAGAAAATACAGGGTTAGAAATGGGAATATTTAGAAAAAAATACCCTTGGGCTAAAAATCTCAAACACCATCTAAGAAAGAATGCCTCTCTCTGGTTACTTGTCATGCATATCTACTTGTCACTGCTATGCATCCGTATTTACGAAGATGTATATATATTGCCTTATCACCAGTCTTACTCTGCCTCTCCTCACTGAGGACATTCTGGGATGGCTATATTAAAACCTGTCAAAGATTTTAGGAACTCTGGGTTTCACAAGTTAGTTGAGGTAAGCTTGCACGACTGCCTGAGGCAAAGTGATTTTCCTTCTGCAGGCCTAACAGCCCACCAGAGGCGGATGCGCGTTCCATAAACCTCCTCATCTGTCTGCCATTCTTCTTCTGCAGATAAACAAAAATGCAGCAGCACATGTTTGTTCCCAAGACCTCAGGAACTCATTCTTAAGGACCTGTCTTTGTTATTTCTTCTAGGGAGTAATGTTGCAGGTCTGTTCTGGTAGTGATTAGGAGCTCTAGGTGCCTGGCAGGTTTTAAAACATTAGCAGCCAAATAGGCTTTAGTGTTGTCCTGCAGACTCAGAAAGACGAGTGTAGGAATCTGGACTGTTCCTTTATCCTTTTTTTCTGGGCCCTCATTCTTCTGCTGGACAGTCATAGCACTTGTACCAACACAGGTGTTCATGTGTCTTTTGGGACTGGTGGAATGAAGAGCTGATCTTGGTTAAAACATGACCCCCAGGTCCCTGTGCCACTGCAGTGTGTGCTGCAGTGTGGGGAAGGAGGGCATTATCCTTGGGGTCAGAGGGGCAACAAGTGGGGAAGGAAGGCACAACCATTCCTCTCAATTTCAGCTATGGCATACGGTGGCCCCAAAATACATTAAACTGCTGCCTCGGAAGTCTTCTGGAGATTCACCTTGCTTCTCTCAACATTTTACAGGACAGAGCCTAAAATGTCACACTCAGTTAGCACCTTGTTAAACTCCAGTGAACTACATAGCACTTTACCACTAAGTATAATTTATGCTAATTCTGTCCCTGTGAAGCTGTTAATAATTTACCTTTCATCATCCATAGGGTACATTTCACCTGTTAATGTGAAAGGAAAATACTCTAAAAATGTACATTGTTTTGCATTAAGTAGAGTATTATATCTCTGTTGACCTTAGCAACCTGCACCAAAATTGAATGTACTGGAACCAGTAGCTGTCTTCATTTCAAAGTTGTATCAGTCCTAGTGCAGCATCTGTTCCAGGAAGGCCTTCATGGCTCTTGCATTTAGTTTCCATTCTTAATTTGTGGTAGTTATGTAACTTAAGTGTGCTTTAGTATGTCCTTAGACTTCCTAGACAATCTGGAAATCAATAGAATTCAAGTTACGGGAGAAAAATTTTCCTTCATATGATGCTGTTTCCTGGTCGCTACTTTAGGTAATGGTATCAAATACTTCCCAGTGTAAACCAAAACCATAAAATAACTAAGTGATGCTGACATGTTAGCAAACACAGATCAAAAGGACCATATAATTTTCCCAGTTGTAGCTATAAATTTCTTACTGAGTGCAGTTTCAAGTTGAAAGCACAGTTTGAGTCTCGTGGCTGGCACAAGGCTGTACAGACATTTTTTGGATCAGAACCCTTCAAAACAACTGTGCTCTCCACAGTAACAGCCAAAGTAGAAGATGCCAGATCTGAAAGGAGAGAGATTTGCACTGCTGTTGCTTTGCTGTGAAAGTCTGCACATCTGAACTGGTGACAGCCACAAACTGTGTCCCCAGTGAGACAGAATGGAGAACTAGAAGCATTAGTTAGTGACAGTCATGTAGGAAATAATATGTTGTGACCAGCTCTCAAGAGGTGGTATTTGACTAATTGTCCAAACCCTCAGTAGAGAGAAGAAAACTCATCTTTTTGCTTAGATAACACGTTCAGGTGCTTAAACTTCATGATTCTGAATACAATTATGAAGTCTACCTGAAAGACAGTAGTTAACTTTCTGCAGGAGGAAGACTGTATATATTAATCTTACATTTCTGCACTAAATCAACTCTGTTTTTATGTAACCCTTGCTTGCACTCCCCAGAAGGCCCGTAGTTATGCAAATAATTCTCATTTATAATACGGTTTTCCTCTTCCAATATAGATGGATGGATGCTTAGGTGGGTATAAATAGTATGTGTTCCATACATAAAAAGCACAGGAGCACAAATGAAAATCAGACTCTTTCTACTTACAGAAGTCTTTCCAAGCTCTTAATCATCTTAAATCCAATTAGTCTTTTCCTGTTTCTGACATGCCTCCCTTTGAGATGGGAAAACAGAACTGGAATATTCCTGATGACAAAGCCTCATTGATGAATATGAAAACCAACTTTTATCCTGCTTTCATCACTTTTTGGTTTTGGATCCTGCTGTACACTGACCACATGTTGTCACTGAGTTGTCTGCAATGACAGCCATCTGTTTTTAAGGTTATATTAAGGTTAATGAAGCACAGTAAGGTATATTCCCCTCATTCCTCCCAATAGAAATTACCATGCGCATGCAAAAAATGAGTGAACTCTTGTATTTTGCTTCCCTATCACGAAGCTTTATTAGGACCTCTGGCATTCCTCAGAGCCTTCCATGAAATATCCTGAAGAGATTTGTTTCATCTGTGGTTTTAACCCAATCAATCTTTTTTCCATTACTCTTCTTTCCAGACCTCTATTAAAATAGCAATTACTGTTGCCTCACTGCACTATCAACCTTTTCTGAAATTCAAAAAGAATATTTATTTCCCTTCTGTTTTTTATCTTTAAAACTGTTTCTGGTCAGCTATAGAGTTCTTGTAACTTCACATAAAGTTGCAGAACAGGACACAAATTCCAGTGAGACACCTTGTGAAGGACATTTTGCAAGTCCAGATAAGTCTGTGGACCAGATCCTTGACTAGTACCAAGTGTCACAGCCCCAATAAAATCCAAGCCCTTTTTCAGTCACCATTTTGTTAACCCTTTGAAAGAATTTTTTATGCTTTTGTATTTCAAAGTATGCATGCTATTAGAATTCAAAGCTCATAACTGCATCTTACAAAATCAGTTTGCGTGAAACTTGATTTGTTCCCTAAATGTCTATGAGATTAAAACAAATCAAGTTTAAACAAAAACTGGCTCAGTTGTGGCTGTTAATGGGAAATATAGTTTCTTAGAAAACTTACGGGGAAAGAATATCTCTTTCCCTTTTTTGTTTTAAAATTATATACATTGCTCTCACTTGGCTAGAATAATTTTTGCTAAGACAAAACAGTAGAAATTTTAAATTCAAAATAACTCATTTTAAAAGTATCAGGAGATTAAAGCAATTACAGTAGTTTATGCATTTCAGTCTTGACTCGTGTGTTCACAATTATAGTGGTATAAACGGATCATATTTTAAATGAACAAATTTTTTTTGTTTCACCAGTCATTTGCAATCCTGTCTATAGCTGTTGTCCAAAGAGTTTAAAATGAAAAGAAAATATAAAGATTACAAATCTGATATAAATACTAGAGGATAAAACATATGAAAAGGGATTAAGGGAGGTATATTTATAGCTTATAACAGAGAGCTCAAGGGACATGGGCACTGGCTATAAATAACTTCAAGGTAACAATATAAATGGAAGAAGGGAATTATTTGTTCTCAAAAGATAGTAAAGTATGGAATAGTAGCCTGAAGCAAAGAAAAGAATAGTTTAGATGTTAGAACTTTTTTGTCTCAGTAAGAGCTGTGGAGAGCAGAGACATAAATAACTAAGGTAGGAGGCTGAAGCAGTTTCTAAAACACCCAACTACAGCTATTTGGCTGCAGATTAAAGTTACTCATAGAGGAGTTGTGTTACAAAATTCACAGGGCTAGACTTAGTGGTGCAAGCAGGTTTTTTCATTTTCTTACCTGTTACATTTTATAATGCCCACATTTCATGATATGCATTAATTTCCCATGAAGACTGTGTAGATAGAACATTCCTTCCAAGATTAGTGAGCAGCTTTAACCAGATATAGGGTAGAAAAATGTTATTATTCAATTAGAACCTCATTTATTAGTTGAATTTATAGCAGTATTATTTTCATCAAAGTAGTGGAATTCCCTGCTGTAATTTGTTCTGGATTGAAGGAAGAAGTCCTCTGTTCTCAACAGTCCCTAGATGAGATGGTGGCTTTTGAACACTGTAACCTAAAGTTTCTGGGTAGGTGAAACTGCTTCTGTGAATTGTACATGATGATGTCAGAATATGGGGCATTTGCTGGCTTCTGCTGACTTCACTAGTGTGAAGTGGCTTCTGTAGGTTGGGTGCTATTAATTATTAAATTAATATGACAGCTGTTATTGTCTAACTTGTAATCTGTCAGGCACTAATAGGTTTGAGAGACTTACAGTTTTAGTTCTTATGTGCAGTATCCATACAAAATATCGTTTGAGGTAATATTGATCAAGTAATATAGATGTGTTTGGCATGCATAGCTTCAATAAGTGTCTGTATTTTTACAAGAAGAAGAATATAATGTCTACTCATTTCTGCACAAGATTTCGTACTCAACAGCCTTATACTCCTGAGCTGTTAGCACTACAAGACATTTCCGCTCCTGTTAAATCAGGCAGGGTCTCCTCTTGAATTATAGGCTTTTAAGCATGCCTGAACCTGAGGTTTTTAACTATTGGATTGGGTTCAGTATATAATAGCTCAGATTATGTGCCTTAAATTTATCAGGCATTTAGTCAATATTTAGATATTTTCCCCGTCTTTGCTCTGTACCTCTTAGCTGTTAATTTCTGCAGCTTTGAAAAAATCTCTGTATTAATAAGGTAATTAATAGTATTACTTCATGTGGATAATAGAGAAAAAAAACAAAGCTCCTGTATGGTAGAGGACAGCATTTGATTTTATACTCACCACCTCTTTTTGGCCACTCTCAAAACCATGTTCCCTCTAGGCCAGATGACAGCACTGGAAAAATAACTTCTCACTCAGTGGCCAGCCTTTGAAATCTGGCGTGCCCCACATGCAAGGTGTCTCTGGAGGTACAGTTCTGTTAGGTAGACTGGATACCTCTGGTCTTCCTGGATGTGAGATAAGTTTTTAAGAGAATGCTTGTTGTAGCTTGGAAATCTGTGGTAATCGCCTGTCACCTCTGCGGAGAAGGCACCAGCTATCTCCTGGAGCTATTTGCCTCGTTTCCTTCCATGGCCTTTGGATTGTACCTGCCAGTGTCTGAATATTGACAATTTTCTGGGTACTAATAATTTCACTTAGATGAAACAAATGTGCTTTGGGAAAGATCCAGCTTTTCTAAGAGATTAGACTGCTGGGAAATGAGAGATCTGGTTTAAGTTATGAAAACTTCAGTATAGAGTTTTATGTTTGCAGTCTATATAAAATATTGTATTTCTTAATTTTTCTTTCTTCACAGGGCTTGTCATGATCTTTTCTTCTGTCACCTTTGAGTCTTTTTTTCTTCCTGGGGAGGTTGTAGCTCATGTGCCATAAAAGGTGTTTCTCATGGTTTTCTCTTCATAGAGACTCTCATAGTTGACAGCAGAACTGCCTGATGTCTCTGCTTGGACTTCTCTGAATTGTGTTCCTTTATTCTGTCAGAAAAACTCAGTAGTGTTGGGACATGATAACAGCTACACAATGTTCCTTGTACACACAAATGTACTCCTCCCATCATGAAGGAAATAAAGTGAAAGTGTTTATTTACCTGTCTGGCTTGGGATTCGTTGGCCTGAAGGATGTCTTATGTGTGTAGGATTTGTTTATGTTAGTTATGAGGCCCCTATGCATTAAAAGAACTTTGAGGCCTGTTGAAAATTGGAGTAGACTAAATTAAATTAAGAAAAAATTACTCTTAATTTCCCAAGATTATTGAGATGGCACATACATGTTTACTTTGATTTTTTAGATGAAAGAATAAAGAAAGCAATCTGCAGCCCATCAGATTTCCAATGAGTGAAAATGGCACTAAGATGAAAAGTCTAGTTATTTGGCGTGCATAGTGTCACATTTCAGTATTTAATGTTTGTTATGTTTTGAATGCACTATCCATAAATACTTTAATACATGTTTCTGCCAAGAGGCATCTGTCTTACACTGTAGAAGTCCTTATCACTTTGTTTCATCTTCTTGACTGACAATATCCTAGTTTCCTATTGACCTTTCCCAAAGTTAAATAAAATTAAGTTAACTTTTTTCTTAATTTTGATTTCTATTGTCATTTTCCCTTTGTTCTTTCTCAGTTCATGCAAAGCTATGGATTTAATCACAACACCTTTGGAAGACTTGGATTCTGCCTTAGCGTGGTGAAATGTGTTTTTATGAGGGGAGAAATCACCAAATGAGAAAAAAAAAAAGAACAGAAAATCATTTATGATTTGGGACAAAATTATTTGCATTTTGTCTATGCAGATTGTGGAATTAATTCAAATTACTTGGATAATTTGTCACAAAATGCAAACAGCTCCTAGCTATACTGGTAACAGTCACTTTCTCACAGTGTTCCTTAGGGCATGTTTGTTTGCTTGATAGAATGTATAGAAAAACTGTCTGTTTAGTAGATGAGTGCCAGTTCCTGTCCACTTTGTGTTTTGACTTTGTCTCCTAAATAATGCAAAAGGTCGATCACTTATTCACCGTGACATGAATAAATATCAAACTTGTCCAAAATCTAAACATTTGTTGCTGTTCCAAAATTAATGATCTTAATTTATATCTGATGCCAGCTGGTAAAGTCTGGAATTAAATTGCCATTTTCTTTCAATTGCTGGTCTTTATATATGGAAAAATATTCAGAAAAAGTTACTCTCTGATTTGAAGTTTCGTTTGCTTGTACGTGGGCCAAAAGCAAATGTTATGCATCTGTGAAGGCTTACATACTTTCATGAACTTGAAAAGGGAAGCATGAAATTAAGTATTATTCTTACTTATTATAGAAAGAACAAAATCACATGCCGATGTTCTTCAGTCTTTCAGGAAATATTTTATCTTTAGAATAGAGGCTCCAGAGCTGCCGTGCACAGCTGAGCCTGAGGCCTCTGCAAAACTATATATTCTTATGCATTTTTTTCTGGCACCTGTGCCTACACCGCCGTTGTTGTTGCTTGAGAAGTGAGAAAGTGATACAGGCAGTAAGGCTTTGCTGAGCTCCCTCCTGCTGAAGCTACTTGGCTATAAGTGAGCAGAGAAGTAAATGAAAGCCATTGTCCCAGTTTCATTACTGCAGTGGGATCACACCATTGGCAGGAGCCCCAGGACACACAGAGGTCATTCTGGGGAGAGGGACAGAGTTTATTCAGTTTTATAAGTCTGGAAATAAATTCTTGATAAGTAAAGCTATGAATAAAATAATGTGTTATACCTGTTTAGCACTGTATGGACTTTCTCCTGCAAGCTGCTGAATCTTTGGGTTCTGATCCAAGAGAGCAGGTACCCTATGCTGAAAACTCAGATGCTTAGACACCCATACCTTTTTTCACCAATATGAAATAGAGTTTATTATACCTGGACTTCACTCCATAAATTTATTATAAAGAAGACCTTTTGCTGAGAGATTCTGGAAGCATCAGGTCAAGAAAAAGTTCCTTATGATTAAAGATCTAGGTGAAATTAAAAGACTGTGTAATCATTTTTTAATGATTACTTTCTAAGAATGATTACAATGGCTATGAAAAAACGAAGTCTTACACTTCAGCTATCATAATAAATGTCACTAGATCTTTAACTTGGCACATTGAAAAGTTATGTGTGGCTGTAAGTATTCAAGACTTCAAATTAACAAGGACTTTTTCCAGTGGCATTGCTAACTTGGTTGGATGTTCATCATCATCTTAAACTTGATTGCAGCCTTTGAAAGTGCTTTTTAAAACTTATATTCCTTAAAGCAGAGGCAAATGTTTTGAAGAACTACCTTAGGTGGAAGAGGAAATGTACTTCTGGTTTCATGCTCACAAAGAAGTTAGTGAAATTATTTTAGTGTTACGAAATGACAGGACTCACAAGTTTGTATGAGGCCTTAACTGGGTAGACTAATCATCAGTTACCTGGAACTGGATTACCCAAGCTTTTCAACAGGCAAGGGAAAACACATTTTAGGATAGCAAGGTGGAATGATTATCAAGTCCCATAAGTTATATGTTATCCTTTATTTTTAACCGTCTGTTAGTAGGTAAGAACAATCTTTTCTTTCCTTGCTGGTAACGCTTTCATTCTTACCATTCAGGTATTTTTTTTCCTTGTCTATTCATTCCACATCTTATACCAGAATTGAACAGAATCCTCATTGTAGTGGTGGTCAAAAATTATAAGGCTTACTTTTAAACTGGTGTATCTTTGAGATTTTCAGACACTGTAATGTGCTACCAACATTTATAGTTTAGAAGGAAATAGCAGTAAATATTTGTGAATCTTGTGAAGGTGCTGTTCAGCTGTCTGCTAAAATGAGGCTGCCTTCTTTTTTTTTTTCTCGTGTTATTTTTGGCCAAAACATTTCAACCATTTTTGAGAAAGGAGCTAGACAAAAATAAACTATTCTGTCCTTGAAAAGTTCTACTTGCCTTATTCTAGAGCATGAAACTCTGATGCTTTTTGTGCTTTAGATCAGGAACTTGGCATGTGATACTTGTGGCTGAAAGACGAATTTTCATTTTCACTGTGCAAATCTATTTTTGTTGGCCAAATTTAAATTGCAGATCAGGTTTTACTTTGTGTCAAGGTATTCTCTCTCCAATTAGCATGTTGTGTTCTCATCCTTTTTATCGATCTTCGTTTTAAAGGCCAGGCAGCCAAAAGCAGCCCTGGTGCAATTCTAGGTGCCTGAAGCAAAGGCAGGATCTTGTATCCCTCAGCTGTCTTGCAGACCCCTCCACCTCCATCACCAAGCATGGTAACAAGTAGACTTCGGTGAAAGCCAGTTGAAACTGGAAGCATAAGGGAAAGAAGGGGGAAAAAAAGAAAACTGAATAGGGAGGGAACTGACTGATCGACCAAGGAGGCTGCGTCTGGTTGAGGACCACAGGGAAGATGGAACATTGTGGGAAGGATGGGACTGGATGAACATAGGAGCCAGGGGCAGCTTGGATGGAAGTGGCAAAGAGTGAATAAAGAACCTGAGAAAGGACAAAGTGCAAGAAGCCAGTAGGATTAGGAACTGTGTAATCTCATTGCATTTTCTTCTTACAGGACCTTTATTTTATCTACGGCTGTAGTGGATGAAAGATGAAAATGTTTCTATAACTTCATGGCTTCATGCCTGTCTGCAGGCATTATTAACTTCACCCTGTTTGTACCCTACTCAGAATGCTAAGTTTATTAATTTCTTCATGACCTCACCTTTTAGAACTTTCCTAAATATGAATATATTCACACAACATCTTTTGTGAAACATAAGAGGTTGTTGCTATGTTACGGAAAGGAACTAAAGCAAACATTTAAAATACAAACATTACATATCTGAATTCATGGTGCCCTCATTAAACAGATAAGGGCTAGAGGTTTCAGCATGCTTACTTTATATAGAACTGTTACTTAAGGCAAGGTTTGGGGGCTTAATTTTGTAGTCTGACTAGAGTTTTAGTAACGTAGTTAATATAAAAAATATTCATTTATTCATCTTTAAAAAAACAGAATATTGTTGTGAGGTAAAAGATTTTTTATCTTTATGCAGAGTGAAGTGAGCTTCACTACAGGCAAGGAATAATTACCTGAGCCCTCTGTTTGTCTTTGTGAAAGTGTTATATATGATTTCTCAGAGTCATAATTTTTCTTCCAACATATCATTGCTTTAGATTTTGCTAAGGCCTGTTTAGCTAAGAATTGCTGAGAGTGAGCAACTGATACTAAATAAGTTGATACTATAATAATTCTGAGAAGTGCTGTCAGTTCTTGTCAACTATCTTTAGTGGTACTTCTTTGTTTCTCATGGCTTTTCTCCAACATTCAAGCTGTTGTTTTGCTGACTCACTGTTACAATTTCAGAAATATCCTGGATACAAATAGTATCTCTCTGTATTCATTTGCATGTTCTCCTTTGTTTTAGATAGTCTTTGGATAAATTATTGAAATGTCTATGGATACTTTGCCTTTGAATCCATAATTGTCTGACAACAGAAGTAAAAACATCTAAAAAGGATCTTCAAGCTTATGAAGCTTGCAAAATTGGGAACTTGGGGTATGTCAGAACTAAGCTACTTGTGCAGATGGGTGTAATTCACACACTTGTTCTAGTGAGCTCCTAGAGCTTAAAGAAAAGAGAGAAAGCACTGACTATGATATGAAGTTTGGGGAACATTGGGCACTTTGATTGCAGTGGCCACAGGCTTATCTCAGACCTGCTGCCTCAGGATAACAAAAGCTGTCCTTTCCAGTGTTTTTGGAGTGACTACTGAAGTGAAGATTCATATTTCTGAATCATTCTACACGAACCCAGGAATTAGAAAATTCCAATCTCTCAGTGGCATTTCTTGGTAGCTTATTAAGTTGCAACAAGAATGAAAAACAGCAGCTCGAGTATAGTATCTATCAGTTATCAGCTGATAACAGCCTGGACAGAGCTGTAAGGAACAGGGTAATGCTGAAGTGGAGTGGATGAGGAAGGGAAGAAAGGAGAAGGAGG
This sequence comes from Eulacestoma nigropectus, assembly GCA_013397775.1. NCBI lineage: Eukaryota > Metazoa > Chordata > Aves > Passeriformes > Eulacestoma > Eulacestoma nigropectus. The sequence goes on along the minus strand of VZTE01001604.1, from coordinate 298,585 downwards.
AAGCCATAATATTTCTCCTGTGAGTCTTTGGTGAAAATTTGCAAACAGTCATGAGGAAATTATTTACTGTCAGCCGCTCCCCAGTTAATCAGCTCAGTTTTCAATGTAAGCCTGCCTGATTGTGTTTGTAACCATAAGCAGTTTTGTGTTGCCCATAGTCAGGAGAACAGAGAAACAGAGGTTCACTATATGTGCAGTTCTGATAGGTAGAATTTTTTTCTACTTTAGTAAATAAAATGGCAGTTGTCTGCATTACAAAGATGTAAATACTGTTTATATATCTTAGAATCCCTAATTAATGGAACCTGGACCCTCAAAATCTTCCTCTGGTGCTCAGCAGTCATGTTTACAGTAAGGCAGAACAGAGGAACTCGAAGTGCCTCAGTGCTCCTCCAGAACACACCAAGCTGACACTTCTCTGTCCCCTCTCCCTGAGTGCTGTGAAGAGATCAGGCTTTTTTGCAGCCAAAACACTTACTCTTGCATGTATAAATATTGAAGTCTTGAGGAGGGATAAGGATAAAGAGATTTTGCTTAGCTGGTTTTTGTTGGGGTTTTTTTTAATACTTCTCTGTCTCCTTAGTTTCATGCAGAACGTCAAAGCTTTGGGCTTTTACGTGGCTTACCTGGAGCCAGGAACGTACTTGTTTGAATGAGTGTGAGCGGAAACTCAATGAACTGTTCCTTACTGGTGATGCTTATGTCAGGGGTAACAAAATCCATTTGCTTTACAGCCGCAGGTGCTCTGTTGCAGTCACTGTTGGAAGCTGCTTTGCTTTCTGAATTAAAATGAACTGTGCAATGAAGTTACCAGATTAAATTCACCCCTCTAAATTCTCTGATCCCCTACAGAGTGCATCAACCAAATGTAATGAAATTAAGGCCTCTGATTAGCCAAGTATATAATTTGCTGATATGTGGAAGAGCCTTGGCTCGCTCTTTCACTTGCTCGTCCTTGAAATTTCTACATTGACACAGAGATTCCTGTAATGGGAGTGACATAAGAGTGACTATTCTTGATAACAAGCATGGAATCAATATAATATATAATTCTATATCTAACTTAAGCACACAAATAAGCTATTTTATAGCTCATATACTGAATTTTCTCCCTGACATTTGGACTGCAAGGATGTCTCCTAGCTTTACACAGGTCAGCTTCATTTAAGAACCATGCTACTCTTCCAAAGTAAAGCAATCAGACTGATAAATCCTTTTTATAAACTGCAGTTGGAGTAATTCTTGGCTTGGGGAATGCATTCATGTATTTATACCCCATGTCATTAGATTTTTTTTAAGTCCTTGATTTTTGTATTTTCAAAGGAATTATATCAGAGGTCATCACCAATTTGAATTCATGATATGAACTACAGTCATGATACCTTATGATAATTACAGCTTCTGAGCTACAAAGGAAAGATAAGAGACATGGAGAGAAAGAAGCTCCATTTTGTTCTTTCCCCCTTCTCACATTCAGGTAACTTTCCACTAGGGGTGTAATCTGGTTATTAATTTGGAAAACTTTAGTAATATGCAAGTATTTATTAATAGTAATGATAACAATATTAATAACCACAATAGTAATAGTAAAAGAAGCAATAATAAATTTGGACTGTGTTGCTCCTCCCCATGGTAATAAACCACAGGTACAAAAGGTAGAAAGAGAGACAGGATAATGTTTGGGTGGAATCTAACTGAGAAGAGCAGTTAGAACTAGTGAGCAGTTCTGTTAGCATCAGTTCCTTTTTGTGTATTTCGCTGTACACAATGCAGAATGGAAAGGCAGTGTGAAAGATGTTAAAGGTTAACAGATAAAACAAGAAGTGGGAGACAGGCTTCTTTAGTAGGGGAAAATGAGAGTGGAAAGAAAGGAACAGTGCAGAAAGTAATGTGTAGGTGTAGGTAACTGATACTGTGAGCAACCTCAAGCCCTTTTTGAAGACGATGAGAAGTTATTAAAGAAGGAATGATTTTCTTTTGCGTTACAAACATCAAACTGGGAAAAAAGAGTTAATTAGGTTATATTCTGGCAATAGAAAATCAAATGCGAGATGACATTTTAGCTGTGAGGCCCACTTTAGGCTTTTGAAAAGTAGTGGAGTACTAACAACGTTCTGTTTTTTCCACAGCCTCAAGAAAACCTCATGGCTGCAGTGTCGCTGCTAATTTACTTTTACATTTCATCACACGTTAGTTTTACAAAGTGCGTTGCATGTCCTCCAAAAGCTTTTGTTAAAACTTCCTTACATTTTAAAGGTGTATTTTTCACATTTTAGGGGGGAAGGGTGTTTGCACCTTCTTTACACTATTAGTAGAACAGCTTACATCATGATTAACTGTCTTAGCAGAGTTAAGAGTAAAGTCTCTCTCCATAGAATTAGTTCTGTAACTTACTGGAATTTTACTGAAACAAATACCACTAACAAAGCTGCAGAGCTAAATGGAAACATGTGCTCTGAGCTTGCTGTTAGGTAACTTGAGGGCACATCGCTGCTGGTACGTTATCTCTTCTCTTTCGTTTGGGTGCAGGATTGTTTTCCTTATTCATTTAAAAATAAATGAGAGAGAGAAGGACGTGGCCATACTGAGCCTGTATTGTTTCTACAAGGGTAGCTTATAAACAGATTATCAAAACAAACATTTGTGCCACACTTCATTCCACAAATAGAGAGCTGTCTGATAGTAGTCAGCATGGTGTATCTCATAGAGAGCTTGAATTTAATACCAGTGTTAGGCTTTATGTAAGAAGATAGCCTATAAAACTGGAGCCCTGCTTTGCTGTGTCGACATGTCTGGAGCTCAGAATAAAATTGAGTTTCCTGCTTTAGCTGTAGCTTGATCTTAAAATAACCTGCAGAAATTATAGTTCTGATTACAGGGAAAGTGAAGGACTTAGAATATTCTCCTAATAAAGTCACGGATGACACAAGTCTTAGTCATCTCTAGTCTGTCTGTAATGGGCATTTCAGAGAGGGAAACAAGCCTTTGAAATTAGATAATTTGATTTGCAATAAGGCCTAATTATTTTAGGAACACAGAAAACCTTTGTTTTTGACAAAAATAACAATCTGGAATTCAATTAGAGAACAAGCCCTTTTGAATATAATGGATGCCACAGGAAAACTGGTGTCTTGGGGGAGAGAATTATGTTTGAAATGAACTCCACCTGTCATTTTTCTTATTGCTATTTCTGAAATAAACAATTGAGCTCAAAAGACACATCACCCTAAAGGATAAATAAAATGCTTATAACTGAAAGTACACTCAAACCCAATGCACGATAAACAGTAATTTAAAAGTCCTAAGGAAGTCTTTCTATCATCATTATGTAACTTTACAGCTGCAGAAAACACTTCAGGAAGGTAATAAATACTAGAAGAAAACCTGGCCATCCTCATAAAAACACAGATTCGAGAGCACCACTAGTGAACTGAAAACCAATGTATAATTTGGAGTTAAAACAGTTTGAGTTAGCTAATATTAAAAGACCTTAATCTTTTCTCTAGGGTTTCTTATTGCATTGTATAAAGTTGTTAAATCTTTATAAATTAATAACAATATTTAAAGGCTTAATTATTCAGCATTCTGTGCTTATAAATGAGTGTATTAAATACTGAGATGCAGTCCAATGAAGGGGTCAATTGATCCTACTCTTCTTAGAGATTCAACATGGGGGAAAGCCAGTGCTGCTTTGGGCCTAGATCAGAATCAGAGAGTATCCAGTGCAAGCCTGAAGGTTTTTTGCCTATATAGTTTTGCTGGAGGGGGGCCAAAGGCACTGTATTATTTACACAGTGAATAAGCTTTCCTCATTTGCTCCACTAAATGTGGATAATTATCATTCATTTTAGGTTTTTCAGTATAAATGACACAGATGTCCAGACAACATATTTATAATTTCACCCCATCTGTGCTAATTTTTCTATAAATGTCCTTTTATACAGCAAGCATTCTGTTTTATCAACAATATCTGCAGTGTTGAACAACATTCGAAGATGTGACTAATATTCAGCCCTCATTAAAAGAAAACATACCCACCCCACCCCAGAGTCACAGCACAGTTGGAAATTTCTGGAGTGTCTTGGTTTGTTTTGCTCTTTTGGTTTTCTGGGTCCAGCTTCTCTCAGCCTGAGACATGAGGCTGATGCAGTGGTGCTGGAGGGCAACAGAAAACAAATCCCCACAGTTTATGTGCAAGGCATTGTGCAGCAAAGTGTATTTGGTTATCCATAAAGAAAGAAATCACAGAAATGTGTATGCATTTCTTCTGAAATTAAGGGGTTTTCTTTAGAGCCCTTAATTACAGCCCCTTCCTCTGCACATTGCTGGGTGAAGTGAATTAGCTAACTAGTGTGTGTCCTAAATCCTCGAACTGGGACCCAGCTTTGTATGATTCAGACAGGAAGAGTATAGCGTATGTGGGGACTGCTGTGCTTTCATTTGCTTCTAGTGTGCTGTAGGTGGTTGTTTTTCCCCTTTTCCCAGAAATTTCCAGAACTTGCCACTGCAGAGGGAAGCTTGCATTGGAAAAGACCCTGCAGTGTTAAGCGTAAGACCTTTTTGAGGTCTGTTTTCATAAATTACCTCAAGTTCATTAACCTTGCTCAGGCTCACCTATACAAATGTGTATATGTAATTATTTAGGAAATTTATGTAGGAAGTAATTAATGGTCATTCAGGGAAAGTATCTTTCTAAATGAAACAACTCAGTCATTTATAATTTTTCCCATTGTGTCCCTGAATTCTTGTAAGCCACCAGTGCAGTATACAGTTTAATGACTTAAGAAAATAATATTTCCAGAAGCATATGAAACAATAGAAGCAAAAGAAAATAAACTGGAATCATAAAACAGCTAGGTATTTCCAGTCCCAGTCTCAAAAATTTCCCTCTTAAATTTGCAAGAGCAATTGAGAAAATGAGGTCAAGACCTCCAAACTCAGTCTTAAGAGCACAACATCAGAGCAATAGAAATTCTAAATGGGATAGTTTGAAATGGCAACAGTGTTATCAGAATCACAGACTTCTGAACACCCTGCTACTTAAAGACAAAATACTTCGAAGTAGCATTAAAGTATACTTTTCAAGAAAAGTAGTACCAAGCTTTATGAGGTAAATTCCTTCTGCAGGTTTTGAGGTTTTCTGGTCTCTCATGTATTCTAGCAGGTTCACTAGCACTAACTCCTGTTTCCTCAGGAAGGAGTAAACTGTGTAAGATAGGGTAGTTCAAACTGGTAAATAGTGACTACACAGAAATCAAGCAGTAGCAAAGAAAGCACTATTTTTCCAACAACCAGGGTTGTGCTTGCACATTTCCAATGTGATCTGAGCACTCACAGAAGAATTCTACATATACCACCTTTTAACAGTCCCTGTGGAAATGGAAGGTTACAGGAATTCCCTCTCTAGGTGTAAATCAAGCAAACAGCTGATCTTATTTTGGTAAAATAGCACTTAAACACTGCAGTTTCTTCATCACTTAAGATCCACGTTTCAAAATTATTTAAGTATAAAAATAATTGTGCGAGAAGGACCTTAGGATTCTCAAAGACACTTGGAAGGCCAATGACTGCTGACACCTGACTTCATCCAAGGTCTTTCTTAAGGAACTAAAAGTTTTTAAAACCTCCCCAAATTCTGATGTATTTTCTGTGTGTTGCTGCAAGTGAATTAAAAGTCACAGTTTGTAAAATCAAACTTTTCCTTCTAGTTTTTTGCATCCTGATACAATTCCTGTATGTTGGTGTTTGTACCCCAGTAAGATATCCAGCTTCTGCTCCATGTGAGCGCTAGAAGCATGTTGCTGGAAGGGTAAAACTGCTTCTTCCTATTGTATCAAAAAAACCCTTTCTGTCAAAAAGTTTTGGTCTGTAATGGGGTCAGAGGAAATTAAAGTAGCCTTTCATTCTGTGTTATAGGAACTTCCTCTGAAGTTTCAGACTACCAGACTAGCAGGCTAAATTCAGCAGCAGGGATGCCTTCAATTAACTGTATCTGTTCTATTTGTAGTACAAAGGATATGAACAGCCTACATAGCTTAAAAGAAAGGAGGCTAAATAGAATTTAAAGAGGTACCTTGCATATAGCACTCTCAAAGGAAAGGAATGGGATCTCTGCCAGTCAGCAGTTTAAGATCATGGCTAATGCAAAGATTTGGCTTGAATTTATACAGGTGTGCTGTCTAGTCAGTAAGACATCCAGAAAGAATCTCTGTAGAATTTGCTCATAATGTAAAGCACCCTGCTGAAAATAGTGCCAAAGTGAGCAATGCGAATGAATTTTAGGCAGAATTAGTAAACTCGTTTTAGAGGAATGCATGGTTAGTTCAGGAGATTGGTAGTAATCTTGAGATCTTCATCACTTGAACACCATTATGAATTTAACCTTGTTGTTGATGCCAATCAACATACACTGTCCTTGTTATTCATCTCTGTGAAATGACTTTCCAGTGTCCTTGGAAGAAAATCCAGAACCTGCAGTTGGCACATGAAAATACTGAGATAAAAAAAATTGACATGAAGATAATTGACAAAAAAATTGAATGAGCGTTGAATGAACATGGTGATTAAATTACTGCTTACCTTCTGCAGACTGACTCAGATGGACCTCTTGCAGGGAGGCTGGCACAGACTGTGGGGAATATCATGTTCCTTGCCTCTCTCAACTAGCATAGGTCTTCAAGCTGTAATCTGACAGCGGAGTGAACAGCTATTGAGCTCTCAATGAAAGAGAAAGGAAAATGAATGAAAGGAGTAGCTGTATATTTTGTCATCATTAGAATATCTAGAATCATCAGGAAGTATGAAACTTCACTACATTTCTCTCAATGACTATTCCAAATCCCTTTGAAAGCATCTCCAGATTTGAGATTCTGGGGTCTCTACATCTTTTCATATCAAGAATGATATTAAGACAAGGCGACTTGGCTTCAAGGGGCATTAATAATTAGTGCACCAAGTATCTTGGTGTTGGAACTGTCATCTACCTTAGGATCATGGCAGAAGTAATTTTTCATGATCTAGTGGAGTTTGCTGGTGGTAAATGTAGATATGGAAGACAAGAGATTTTATTTTCTTTGGTTACTATACCCCAGAAGGTCAAAAACCCAAGGAAAACTCTTATTTCAGAAAGCTGGCATATGGTCAAAGTGCAAAAGAGGACTCAACACTCAAGCTTTAATTTTTTTTTTCATATTGTTAGACATCACTCACCAGCACTAGTGGTTTCACAAGCTATTTAATAGTGCCAGAAAGTGGAAGGATGGAGGGATCGTGAATTCCATTTTGTTTTCTTTTATCTAGCAAAATGTTAAAGGTGGCACAGATTGGCAGAGTTTCCTTTTCAGTCAGCAGAGCTACTCAGTCATCTGGCTCTAGGCAACTAGATATTCACTGGTGTCATTAGTTCTGACACATGATAAATATGCAGTTAATTTTCTGTGTATTCAGTAACTGAGTAAGGTGGGGTTTCGCTCCAGGGTACAATGAGCCAAGATTAAATTAACTCTCTATCAGGAAATTTAAAGAACACTGAGAATTTCTATTTAAACAGGTTAATATGACTACACTGAAAATAATTTTGCTTTTGAATTGCGTCATGAAGAGAAACTAACATTGTGAGTCTCCTTGGTCAGGAAACTCCCTCACGCAAATTTTGTCTGTAGAAGACACTCGTTTCAACTAAAACAATCTTCAGTGGATTTTATTCCTTTAAAGAGTAAAGGGCTTCTCCCAAAATACTGTTTTTCACTAGATTTCTGTTTTTCAGAAGTGCAGAGCTTTGTCTTTGAATAGGAGGAGGAAGAGATTACCCATATCTGCTGAAAATGCAGCCTCTTACTGTCAACATCTTGTGAGAAAACCCACTGATGCTGTGAACTTTCAAGTTTCATCTGATTCAGGCTAATTCCAGAGATGCATGCCAGCTAAATTCTCTTTACAAAAAATGAGAACTTTGGCATCGTACATTGCCAAACATTTCATTCTTAGAAACAAGATTGCTTGTAACAAGTTACAAGATTTTGTAACTTAATGCCATGTATTAACTGTTGCATCTACAGAGATCCCATAAATGTTTCTTAAGAGCAGCATTGTTTCAATTGCATTACCAATAGAATCCATTTCCTCTGTATTTTTTTTTTCCTGTTAAATGTGTGCTTTTGGGGGGAAAAAAAAAAAAACAGCAAAACCCCTTAGTTTTTTAGTTGAGGATCTTTGAAGGATTTAATTACATTCAAAATTAGGTCCAAAATAAGTATTAATATTACGGGATATATACATAGAGATTTTAAACATATTGGATTTCTTTTCTCTGTATCACATTCGAATTTACTTTTTATTTTAAACGATGACAAAGATTTGCCCAAAGGAATAAACTAATATATATTTCAAGAGAATTTCAGGAATCATGCAAATCAGATTTTCATCTAGATTAAGCACATCTACCTCCCTATAGCAATTACCAAATTTAGGGAAAATAATCAAATATATTTCTCTGGTGCTCTCATCTCACCTACTATACAATTCATTTTCCCCAGTGAAAGGGTTTCGCTGAATTCAATGAAGCATGAGTTTTGCCAAATAAAAATCTCTGTGGCATCTGAATTACATTCACCAATCAGTTATTCTGAGTCTTTTAATTTCTTGTATTCTATTCCTTGATTTCAGATCATCTACTTAGTCAAAGACTGATTTACAGTAGCTCACCCCCACATTCAGGAATAGTACAAGCCACAGATGGGCATGGATCTAAGTAAATAATGATAAGCTACTAGATGCTGGTGATATTACAGTGGCTGGAGAAGAACAAAGCAAACCCATAAAGGTTTTCCTGGGTTTTAACATTTTACCTTTTTTTCCTTTTAGTTCAGGAAAAAATTAGAAGATTTAAAAAAAAAAAAAAAAATAGAAAGTCTTCTTTGTGGTCTGCTTCAATACCTGTAAGTGTTGGAAATTGTAGGACTTGTAATTGCATTAAATAATTACTTGCAGCTCACAGAGTTCTGTCTCAGTAGGAAATCACCTTCCATCCTGAATTTTGAAATTTCATTTCACTGTTAAAGTAGAAGTTAAGGAAAGTTTTGCAATTGACTTCAATCAGAAGAGAGATATTAATCGAGTTCTTAAAAGCGTGTGTAAAATTCATCCTTGTTGAAGTTCCTGTGATATTTTATATTCACTTTGGTGTGGCCAGAATTTCCCCCTTAATTTCTAAATTCAGCATTCACGGATGTGTGACCTGTGCTTCTTTCTACAGGTGTGTTGAGCTTGCAGCAAGGCAGGCCTGCCAAGTGTTACGCCTGTCGAATGTCACCTTACCTGCTTTTCTAAGTGGCTCTCCTACAGTGCTCACACTAAAATTAATACTGAACTTTAAGAGCATGTGGACTGTACATATTCAGGAGCAAAAGTTTTGGAATTTGTTGTGGCAGGAACATATTAGTATTATCACACTAGACAAATGCATTTTATTTACTTTGTAAAGATCTGGCCAATATAAAGATTTTGATAAAACCACCATTTCTGTGTGATAGAAGTTGTAGAGCTGTGCAGATAACCTGAAGTTTTCATCTCATCTACATTTGAATGTGCTCCATTTCAGAGCTCAGCTGTTTTGGTTCTTGGCTGCTGTAGGCTGAATCTGAACCTGGATCCAAGTACCGAAAGGACATCTGTCATCCCTGTGCTCAGTTACTCTTCTTGCTTTCCCTGGGTAGGAAAGAGAAAAACCTGACAGGATAAACTGGAACACTGAGCTTATATTGAGGGCTGGAACTGAGAATTAGAAGCTGAGTGCAGGGAATGTGGTGAGAGTTGGGGAACAGATGAGACAAAAAAAGCCCTTTGGAAAAAACAAGCACTTGTGATTCAATGTTTGATATAGACTAACAGCCATAAAACTACTTTTTCCTGTTGTGTGTCTACTTGAAGTTAGTGCCAATTTAAAATCTAATTTAATAACTGTATCCTATTTAAATGTATATCTGTGCGGTTGATTAACATTTTCTCTTACATTCTCTATACCAGTTAACTTCTCAGGAAATAAAATGTCAAGATGATTAGCAGCTGAATAGTTAGTAACAATAGCCAAAAAAGCCAATATATTGCATTAAATGGAATTATTACAGATGTCAAGGAATTCTGTTGAAGAGTCTTTTAGGGCACATCAGTTGGATTCCATATGAATGAAGAAACATTTTTGAAGGAAAAGATTGTCTCCAACAGTTTTCAACTGGCAATTGATCTCTGGCAATATTTATTGTTTCTTCATTCCCCTGCATGGTTTTCTGCTGAGGAATGTGGTTGTGGCATCCCTGGCCAGTGACTGAAATCCGTGTGGAGAATCTTTTTACTCTTTCAAGAGGTGTGCCTAATGGGGACTATTCTGTGAATGCATATGAATCTGTGATAGCAGTCAATCTAGAACTGATTTCAACTGATTGTTAGGAATTTTGACTGTAAATTAGACATCTGTTGAGATTTAGTTCTCTGGAAAACACTGATTTCTTGATGTTCTGCATATTCTCTCCCCATCTTCTTCCTGACAAAGCAAAGCAAAGCAAAACAAAAACAAACAAACAAAAAAATACACAAAAGAACAACCAACCAACCAACCAACCAAAAAACAACAACCAAGGGGAATAAAGTTATGTTGTACTCTGGGTCCAAATCTGAACTTCAGTTTCTCATCTAGAAGTCTGTCTATGTGTGCTACATTGGACAGTTGACATTGCAGTGATGGCAAGTACTGTTTGTACAGGTTTTCCACTCTTCTCCCTTTCTTTCTGCCTTACAGGCAGGACAGAAAGCAAAAGCAGAAGGAATGAGGAATAACTTGCTAACTGCAAAGGAAAATCTGCTGTTTTGAAACTCTATGACTGAGAGAAGCAAGGGTTTGATATATATCATATTTTCCATGATTATCAATATATTGAACTTTATAGGATGGTAAGATTTTTTAAAATATTAAAAAAAGTGTCATCTGTAAGAAGTGTGGCAAGTGTGTGACTGCTTTCCTGTGGTTGGTTTGGGGCCATACTCTCCTCTCTTAGTGTTTCCTTGAAAGAGAACTGGCAGGACAAGGGCAGAAGAATGCTGTGTCCAAAAGATGAATCTTGGGAGGAGACAGACAGCCAGGATGGTTCTTACGGTGTGCTTTTAGGAAAGCAGTTAGCAGTCTTTGGTGAATAGTGAGGTGGTCATAACCTATCTGGTGCCCATCCCACTCCAGATAGGTGAAGAAGAGCTGTGCAATTAGGGTTCTAAAGAGCGCCCAACCACACTGTGCTCTTCAGCACTGATAAACAAAATTTCCCTGAGAAAATCTGCCTTCATTGTGTACCTGAATTGCCCTAGCTGTGACTGTTTTCTAGAAATAGCAAGTCTCTCTTTTCTGTGTATTTCTCTGTAGTTTCTCATCCAGTACCAGCAGTTATCAGGAATATGCAATCTTATTTTATTATGGGCACACATCACAGGTCTGTTCACACAACCCACATTAAAAATGTTTCTGTTTTCTGACTTTTTACTCCCTTGAGATAGAAATATCTCACGGAAAGCAATAGAGCTATGTCAAAGATTCATGCTGTGCTCTGCAACAACATGAGCTCATTCAGCACTGGTGGCAGCTGATTTGTATTGATGGAGACTTCCCACATGTTGAACACAGACATAATCTGTTATTTGTGCCAGAAATCATTGATTCCCACCTGTACAGTATAATCTTCTAATGCCTATGACCTGTTTTTAAATCTATTTCTTTATAGCTGCTCATGTGCCATATTTATAGAAACACTACTGAAATGGTCAGTAAATAGTGCAGATACCAGCCATGTACCTCTCCGCATTTTGTGGTATATTCTTAAAAAAAACCACAAACCAAACAGTGTTACAGCTATTTGTTATGCATACTTACCACTCACTGGAAGAAATAATATCCTTCATCATTTATCCACAAAGAGCTGTTGTGCTCTGAATTGTACATAACTTCTGCTGTCTTTTGTATATCTGTCTAAGCAAAAGATATCTGCTCTGTGTCTTTACTTTCATGTAGAGCTGACTGCTCTGTTATCTGTAGTTTGCCATCAAAATTGCAAACAAAAATGTTCTTTTCCCAAAAATGGGAAAATACTGTCTAAAGATGAAAGTGCTTATAAATTAAACATGCCATGCAACAGGACTTCCAGTTTAAAGATGATTTTTAAAGCTTTGGAAGCATTTTGTAATGGAGATGATACTAAGTTGTACACAAACTACATGGAAGTTAGTAAGACCCAGCTGTTTGCTTACAGCATAACAAATAACAAATGATAGCAGTTTAATCCAATGAGGGATTAATTAATATGATCTGAAAAGCAAATTATATGGTGGTTTTCAGAAGGGAAACTGGTATTAGAGAACACTGTCATATAAATAACACCACATTGTAGCATTTCTGACTGAAGGATTATGCAGTAGTCACAAAAACTGCAGCACTCTTGCATTGATAGATTAAACTGGTAATTGAAAGGTGCAGTTTAAAATCCAGAAAGACATTTCAGAAGATAATTTCAAGAGACAGCAAATTCTTATTTAGCAATATAAATATTAAGATGTAGTAGCAGGGAAATTTCCAGTGTAATCAATCAGGTTTTACTATATATGTAATATACAAATATACATGCCCAGATAAGAGAGATTGCAGAATGTCCATATGAGGGAGAGTACGCTCGCAGTGTGAATAACTAATGGCTTCTGCCAGTAGGTTTGTCACTGTCTTTCTCTGCTCTGTCCCTGAAGAGTGTGGAGAGCAGAAAAGAGGCTCCATCCTGACCATGTGGTACATGCCAGTCCCTGTTTTCTGAACATGCCGAGTAGCATTACTTTTAGGGGACAGCTACAGCCTGTAAAGTATTGGCAGACTGACTCTAAGCAGGACTCTGCCGAGAACATGGGTCAAAGGAGGCAAGAGAAAGGTTAGGATTTAACATGAAAGGCACAGATTTTCTTTTGAATGCTCTTAATCTCTTGAAATACTCTAAAAACTTGCAGATCACTTCACATCTGTTTTTTAATGCAGTGTGGTTAAATGCATGGCTTCCCTCATTGCCTTTTCACCCATTTAAGTTTTTCTTTTTGAAATTACCTGCTTTATCACAGATCAGCAAAATAGTGTGAAAGGCCTTTGGGCTAAGAGAACTGTTGTACAGGTGAGTACTCTGGTAAGGTTTAGCAGCCAGAAGAAGTTGACCAAAAGATGTGAGCAGAATCTGTAGGAATGAAAGCAACAGATACTTCCTTGTGATCCTTAATACACATTTAGACTGAAGAGAGACTTGAAACTGCTTGTCCTTTAAGATGTGTAAAAGTCACAACAGAAGGATACTGGCAACCTGCCCATGGGTATGAGTGAAGAGTTGGCAGACATGGATTATTTCAGTCCAGACCCAAACTTCAAGGTCTGCCATAGTGCAGTGGTTCATTAGAGCCATCAGCCTTACCCCTGCAAGTGGCAGCCCTTTTTCATTATTCTGTCTTATTAAAATCTATGGAGTTCTCATGCTCCCTTCTTCTCCACCTCACTTAAGGGAGCTGCTTTTTACTATATGCCAATTATGAATCACAAAGGAAAGGAAGAAATTATTTCTGTCATTCCTCTGTCTTACTACGTGTGCTGGTGCCATGAAGCCAACTGTAAGCAGAAAACTACGGGGAGAGGACCACAAGCAGTCTTAGAAAGACCAAGAACATGATTTCCACTGTTCTGTCCTTACTTGACTGTTCCTGCCCCATATTGCACCGACTCATCCAGCGGGGAACAGCAGAAAAGAGGGTTCAGCAAGAAAATCAGTGTGTCACTGGTGGGAGCCAAGCTTTGTTTAGCGGTGCAGACCCCCTTCTCACCCCTCTGCCTCTCTAGTACATAACCCCAGTGGCAGCCAGCCTCAGGAAAGCAGTTTAGCAGCCCTGTGGCTGTCTGGCTGAGTTTTCCTGCCAGATGGTTTTCTTTACTTAGTTTGAAACTAGCTAGAGACTATTGGCTTTGTGTTGGTGGCTCTGTCTTTGAGAGGTCACTGAGATGGCTGGGAGGTTGCTGCTGGAAGTTGTCAATATCAGTTATCATGGGCTATTTTTTGTTCTGAAGTGGTCCTCCTCTGCTGCAAAAGTTCTGCTTAATGTAGGAGTGGTTTTATCATTGCTGAATGAAAGCTGTTCCCAAGGCACTGGGCTGTCCAACTTGACAAGTTTTTAACTAGTGTTCATGTGGTGTTAATTGGCTTAATTGTATTAAATACAGGATTATGTTTTACTAGCCAAGTGTGGGGTGTAGGATTCATATTCATCCATGAAGAAATAATTCTTTGCAGTCCCTGCTTACTCAGCTCCTGCTTGTTTCACAGCTCTTGCACTTGCTTCTCACAGACTCTGATTATACATATAGGTTTATTAAGGCGATCAGGCCTATCACTGGCTGTATCTCATGTGACTGTCACTTTAAGGCTCAAACAGCACATACTCAGAGTGACTTCAGCCCGTGTCTCATCTCCTTTCCTAAAACAGGACGAGGGAGCTCCTCCTTTTCTCTGGGGAGAGGATTATGGCAGCAGATCTGTTACACTCTGCACCCTGCCTGGGAGGGCTGCCGAGAACTGCTGGGAGAGGAGATGTGCGGCTTATGCACAGCGTGAAGCAGCTTAGCTCCCTGAGGTGTAATTTTAAGCTCTTCTTGGATTTAATAATGGTTATACTTGAACCATTTTTGTCTAGCTTTCCATGCTAACCATTAGCTGGAACATTATGTAAGAAGAAATACTCTTTTCTAGTATGATCCAAATGGTTCTTTATTTTTCAGCTCTTGGCAGAGCCTTAGAGTGTCTGTTTCTTAGTCTAGCTCTCTTTGTATATATATGTATTAGTCTATATATTTATATATAAAATGAAAGTGTAAACTTCAAATGAAGTCGATGTTACTTTTTTTCTTAGTTGGTCTTTTTCACCCTGATTGATTTATGATAGCAGACCCCAGTGCTTCTGTGGTTTTTGAATAAACTCTGTGTTTGTAGCATGTTTTAGTAGTAAAATAAAATTTAAAAAATATTAAAATTAAGATCACTATAAAATTATATATAGATTTACAAAAAAATCTAAATGGAACAAAATTTCAAGAGTTCCGCTTTTTCAAGATACTTTTCAATTAATACTGCTTTCAAGTAGATTACTCCCTTTAATGGCCCACAGAGATGCAGTGGAGTTCGTTTTGTGGCCAGAAAGGTGTTTTGAGGAGAAACCTTCATGGGTTTGTGTTTTATTCTAATCTTTTATGTCGTTGCATGCTACAGATTCCAAAAAGCCTAAGAAAATGGTTAAGAACATACTGTGCTAGCAAATACAGGTATTTCAATACATTAATCATTTTACTCAGCAACTCCAGTAGCATGTTGATACATCTGTACTCAAGAGTCTGTGGTCAGTCCCTGGTGCCCTAGGTTGGGCTGAGGAATGGAACCACAGTCATTTTGAAGGAAGTTTATACCGGTTCAGGCTGTGCCTTGGAATACTGGGTAGCCTGCTGTGGGAAAGGAAACCACAGGGAAGGGGTCAGAACAGTTCTGCATGCCCATGCCAATGTATACTCCTGGTTCAGTGACCCTACCAGTGAAGCTTCACAGTGGGAGGAGGCATTATTTCATAGTCAAAAGTAGTACCTGGAGATGATGGTGAAGAGCTTATAAAGTGCATGGGAAGGAGCAAATACACGACATCTGTTCAAAACACACACAAAAAAATCTGAATTTCGTTACATGATCTCCTTAAATATGGTTGTGCTTGGCTGGAGTTTTTTTCCACAGTTCCGTTGCTGATTTACTGTCTGTGCTGTGATCTTCATATTCTTTCAGCAGGTTTCTATGTATTTGAGGGTTTTTTCCTGAAAGTATTGCAGTGTGAAAGAGGACGTAGGTAATTTAGTTTAAGCAGAAAATAATGAGACAAGAGTAATAACTGTGCACAGGGTGAATTTATGGAAAGTGGATTCCTTTCAGTCCGCTGGGATTTTTTTTTTGAATACCATATGTCATCTTGAAATTACTTTAACATGATGTTCACTGTATTACAGGAAGGAAGAAGTGCTTGTAATCCAATGTGACAATAATAGTGAACAGACAATCATTTATCATGAAATAGTTACAGAGCTGTTTCTTGGAAGGTCAGTTTTGACCTTTAGATATGAACGGTAAATTGGAAACCATTTATAGTGTAATACGGTTCCCTACAATTACTGATTTTATCTTAAACACCTTTTTACTTTGCTCTTTTTCGGCAAGATCAGAAAGTCTTGAAAGGTAAATTGCATTGAGGCCCATCTTTGAAGGTTTTGGAATTTTTTTCCGTCTGGAAACACCACTGTACTTACATTAAAAAAACCAGTCTTGGTTTCTTTAGTCATGTTTGTGTCTTTCTACCCTTTGTTAATATGATTCTCATTTAGAAACAGGAACTGTGAAATGTGGTGAGGAATAAATAGATCTCTTCTAAATAGACATTGTCAAGGAAGAGCAAAGGAAGTGAATTGTGCAAATTCTTAGAACTGTGTAACGTTTATTTCAGTAAAAGACATATTTCTCAGCTCTCTACTTTATCAGAATGTCCTCTAAGATGAAGTGGAGGAAGCTCTACAAAAGATGGTATAAACTCCAGAAATGGATGAATAAAGATGATAATGGACAGTGACATTTGGTTGTTGTCCAACTTTTTTAAGAAAGATCATATGCTGGTTTTTTTACTCATCTCTGGTGTGGAGTTGAGCTATTAATTTTAACTGTATTCAAAAGGCATTTAAGGTCAGAAGCTATTTTACATGTGTGTTGACTATCAACTTCAGTTTTCTTTTTTTGTCTGGCAGATGTAGATGGGATTGGAAATGAAATGGAATTTTATGGGTGCATGAGTAAGCTCTTTCTGAACCAAGAGCATCTGTTGGTCACTTTGGGACTCTGATTTGTGGAGAAAGTGAAAGGTAATAGCATTGTGTATCAGCTTTTCTCTGTGGCATTTCTTCAGGTGCATAGCTCTCAATTGACAGAAGAGTACTCATGTACTTGGGATGAGTGAAATCAGTGTCATCTCCGTTTACTGCATTTCCAGATATCCTTTCCTGCAGGTGGGCTGACTCTTGGTCATTCTCTCCCTATTTATGCAGCATCCAGACCCTACTATTCCTGTGCTTTCTGCAGAGTGCTTCTGTCCACAGTGATGAGTAGCTAGTGGTTGTGTAGATTCTGTGCTGGCTCTGGGATGTGGTGGTTTATGTTGGTGAGCAGGAGGAAGCCGGCTTCATGGAGTGTGTTCGTCACCTACAGGTCCTCGGACATTGTGTGAAACATGCTTTTGTGGATGCTGCCATGGTCTCAGCATTCATTTAATTACTTGAACTTTGCAGTCAGCATAGAGAATGCTTGGCCAAGGCTGGCTACAGGGAAATCCGTAACAGTGTAGAAATTTCAGTTCAGGTATCAGATCCTAATTAAGGGGGAAAAAATAAACACAAGCCCATCTAAAAATTAGTGAAAATAACCTCATTCACCAAAATAAACTCCTGTTTCTTAGCAGCACAACCCTAAGGTATAAGTGTGCATGGCACAAATATAAAAACCATAGGAAGTGAAGCAGTCAGGAAGAAATTTCACATTTCTGAGAAAACCCCCATACATTCTGAACAGAAAAGCCTACTAAGGTATGCTGCTGCTGGTGCAACTAAAACGGTTTGTTGAAAATTTTGGGATCCAGCCTTGTGCAGTACCTTGATGAGGATGATTCAGTCTAGATTCCAGTTTGTCTCGTGTTAAAGCAAACATATTAATAAGTTCTTTGTGGTAACAAGCTCTCTCAGTGCTTTACCTTAAAATTAGTATTACAGCTTTTCCGTGGCAAACCTTAAATTAGTTGTGCTGCCTTTTTCTCACAGTCCTTAATATGCAATGCCTGATACAGTAATTCCATAACATATTTTTAATGCCATCTCTTTGATCACAAAAAGTTCTGCTTGGAGCGCAGAACCTGAGCACTTACTTTCAAGTTGCATCTTGTATTGCAGAATTTTAGCTTGTTGTAATGATGTTTCCAGCCAGGTTCAAAAGCTCAGTCAGCAGGACTAAATGTGCTGAGAGTTGTTCATCTTAAGTCTGGTGAGAGGGAACTTCTCCTATGAGTGATTAATGTGTTAAGTGGGGGGTGGGAGTTTCCATATGACTAGGATTTATTTAAATGATTAGGCTGAGATTCTCGAAGGACCTGGAGAGTTTCTCAAAGAGTAATTTCTAGTGCTTGACTCCATTAGTATAGTGTGCCTGTTCCAGGCCTGATCTGTGGGTTTCTAAAACTTGAGTTTGAAATTTGAGAAGAGTTCCCACTGATTTTTGTAGACTTCTTAATAGGAAATTTAATTTCTTGCAAAATTTACTTGAGAAAGACTCTCTCATTTGAAACTGAAGAAATACCCACTGACTTGACTGACTTTCTGCATATCAGATGAGATGAAGAGAGAAAAAACCAAACCACTAGTAAGAAAAATGGACCTGCTGAAATGTGGAAAAACAAAAATGGGTAATAACTTTTGGATTTTTCAGTTTTCTGAACTGCACTTGCTAAGTGGCATCAGAATTGCATAGAAATTTTCTATGTCTGTTTCTTTGACATCACAGATGAATTTTTAGAAAGGTTCTGTTAGTTTCTGGAATATGGCAGAATGCAGAACTATTTTTTTCAGTGTTTATTTAGAATAATATCTCCAGCTAATGTACTGAGAAAGTTGCCATCATCTTAATAATTTCTATAGTTTGCTTTTCCAGTGCTTAAAAATTAAAAAGGAAAACTATTGTCAGAGTGAGGAGAAATGTCTGTTTCTAACCTGTATGCACCGCTGTAAATCCATAACTACTTGCTGATTGAGTTGACTGAACCATAAATAAACTGAAGAAAACCTGCTGTATTTACAGCTGGTAAAAAGACTTTCAAGTACAGTAGTCTCTTGAACTCAAGGAAGAGTAGGAGGTTGTGTAGAAATATAAGTATTGTTCTTATGTAAAATATAGTGTTCCTTAAAATTTTGTTAATCTGAAGTCATATAAGAAAAGTATACTAGTAGGCATTTTGTTAATGGTCACTTGAAGTGAAAAAGGTGATTTTCTTATCTCAATGAACAGAACCTCAATTAAACTTTATTTTCATTATATTTGGTATCCACATAAAGATGGATTAAATAGCATTATTTTTTAGTGAATTCTTCTCTTCTCAGTGCTTTTTCTGTTCCTTCTGATTTTGTAGTTGTCCTGAAAAATCAGATTGACTCCCTCTGGTGGTTGAAACCACGTCTCTGCGTTCCAAAGAAAGCCTTTCAGAGATCTCTCCATTCTGGCGAGCACAAATCATGAATAGTATTTTCTAACTTTGGTGTTATATCATTGTAAAAAATCACGGAAATAGTTTTTCTTGCTCTCATACAGTATAGCGTTAGTAATAGGTTGGTATTGCTATCTGAAATCTTTTAAATTTAAAGCAGAGATTTACAACACTTTTTCAAGAAATCAAAGTAGATTGTCAAAAGAAAGTAAACAGATACGGACAAAGTAGGCCTGAAATCATTTACTGTGGTGAAAAGTGAAAAAAACTGGAAAGGTGCAATTTAGATAATTAGTGTAATAGGGATGATGCTAAGTGTGTCACACAATTACATGAACAAGGTCTTTTATACCTAGCTTGGGATTTCTTTTCAGCTTGAGAACACTATTTGATTTTAAAAGTAAACATTTAGGAGTTTATCTTTGCCAAGACACCCTTTTGGTATAAAAATAAATAATTCTTCAATATTTGGATTACAGCTGTGAACCTGAGATGTCTGTCTCTGTTTTTCAAGTAATTCCCCCAAACCTCAAATGGCAAAATATGAGAGAAACTTTTTGTGATTACTTGCTGCAAATGATTATGATTTGGATCTCTACTCTACAAAACCACAACTGTCTTCACATTAATGAGACAAAAATATAAGAAAGCATCCTAGAAGTTTGGCATTTCCTTGTTTTTGAGTTCATAATGCTTTGTATATTTTATGTAATCTCTTTTACTGGAGTGCCTGCCTTATGTAAGGTCTCAGTAATGGAAATGAGGCCATCTGCTTGGTAGTCAAGGTTGTTCCATGAAAGACATACTCTGTCTGCAGCAGAAAATAAATTGGATGAAGACCTTTAAAACCTTCACAACCCTTTCCTCAAGCTGAGGGACGTTCCTCAGTAACTCCTTAACTTTCTGTAGAGCAGCCCATCTTCTCTGCCTACTGATGTCATTTTCCATCCTTTGTTGGGGCTTGACTGCTGCCTAATATTCCCATCTGCTGTACTAGCATTATTTGTCCCTTTTCATATTCTGCCACTCCTGATTGAATTTTGCAGTCTAATAAACCCTTCCTTTCCTTTGCTTTGCATCATCACCGAGACCATATCTTTTCCATTCATTTTCACTACCTTACCCACAGTGTTTTCTCTTTGCATGTTGCCAACTATTCTGCTGCTAGGTATCAGTAATCCAGCAGGTGGACTTCTGAAAAACAGCGAGCCAGTGATTTAGTGTTATCTATTCATTTCTTTTCAGTCCCTGTGCAAATATGCTCTGTGTTTTATGTGAGCAGAGGGAGAGAGAGTCGCCTGAGAATGCTGCAGTTCAAGGCAACATGGTACAAAGGGGAGCAGAATAGGAAAAAATGTCTAATACAAACAGATGCATCTTTGCTAATAAACATCTGCAACTGTTAATTCTGCATAGAATACATAAGACCTTTATTTCTGAGCAAGCACAGTAAGTAATACTGTGTTGCCACTCTCCAGCTGGCCTGACACTTACTATCTCATTAGAAAGATTCTTTAAAAGGTATTAATATCCTTCTGTTGGATTTTCCCCCTCCTCTGTGGGAGGTTTCCGTTCAGCCCTCCCTCTTTCTGTGCTTAGGATCAACACCATTTTTAACCCAATGCTTGTCAAAGATCAGGTTATCCCATAAATATTTATAAGAAACATTGGAATAATAGAAAGTCTTTCTTGATTTCCTGGGTATAATAGACAGGTTGTAAGCTTAAGAAGTTACATGTAAATGCTAGACTTTGCTAGGCAGTAAAAAGGAGAAAAACCAAAACCCTAATTGTTGTAGTGTTTTGGGGAGTGCATACTTCTACAACAACAAAAACAACAAAAAAAGGAACTGGAAGATACTATTTTCAATGCATTTTTGGAGTCAGTCATCTGTTTTCCTAAAAAAAAAAAGTTGCCAACGGTTCCTTGAAAGATTTGCCCTACATCTTGCCTTCCAAAGGTTTTGTTTGGAGCACTAGCTGTCACACCCCTGAAATAGCAAAGCTATTTGGGGATACTTGTTCAGCAAACCTCCACCCACTGTCTAATTTTCTTGGAGCATGCTGCCCTATGATACTTCAGGACATACCTGCTGGCATGCCCAAATGGTAGCTGTTTTGATACCCTCACTTCAAGGAAGAGTTTTCCCCCTCTCCTCTATCTCTGTCATCACCTTGCGATTAGAATAGTGGTAGCCTCACTCCTGTGAATTATTCAGCAGGTATAAACTCAACATTGTCACAAATGTGCCTGCGGTATTCATGGGTAGAGAAGAGATGAGAGAAAAGTGAGTGAAAATCCTAAGTTCTGGATGTATTTGGTACCCTTTGTAGCCTCGTATTGTCTCTGGATCAGTGATGAGGCAGAGACTGCAGGTCTCTAGAACCCCCCATGGTGCCCTTGCAGCCATCCATAGCGACGCGGGGGACTTGGTACGCTGTTTTCTAATGTGGAATGATACCGATACAATTGGAAGCACGGTGCCTTTCTCGTGTGTATGTGGCATCAATCGTTACACGTGTTTTAAAAAGGGAGGCGAGAGGAACCTTTTGTGTCATGTCTGCTCATGATTTTTGCTTAGCATTTCAGGATATGATGCAAGAACTACGTATGTCTGCAAGTGCACACACATAATTATGTGTGCTTTCAATTTAATTCATTAATTTTAAGGTTTTGTTGAAGTGACTGGAAGATACTGGTAAGCTGGTACTTGTTGACTTGGAGATACTGTACCTACACAGTTCTTTAACCATAAGTGGTGCTGCCACCCAGTTAAACCTGACTTGGCATCATCACTGGGTTCTCACTGACAGTGGTACTGATTTGTGCACAGAGGATTCACAGCCAAAAGACTGCTATTTTACATTCTTCCCTGACACTTTTTTGTGCATTGATACCATGCAGAAGGCACATTAGTGTCTAATTGGTTAACCTGATGCCATAATTTACACTGATTTATTATCATTATCTAGTGGAATCATCAGTATGTTGTAGATTTTGGAACTGGGAATAAAGTTACATGGAAATTCTGCATTTTAATTGTATGTGCATTTATCTTTGTCCTGTTTTTACCTTGCCTGCAACAGTAGTATCTAGAATTTAGGGTATTCGTGTTCCTTATATCAAAAAGGCTTTTTCTGGAAAGTGAAAATATGCCTGTGTGCTGATGAATGTAGAGAAACGTGTATGTAAGGGTTCTCCTAGGTGAAATATAAATAAAGTAGCTCAGAAACCCAAATATAGTTCAGCTTGGATGTCTTGATAACAGATCATCCCATGTTTGAGTTTAAAAGTGTTTCATGTTCTGATGTGATTTACTGGGCACATTTGCCTTTATTCCTGTGACAGAAGTGGTTGGCCTGATATTTGCATGAACTCTGGCAGGCTCATAAGTGGAACTTTCGCTCAAGTATTCAGTATAGAAGAAACAGCAAACACTATAACATTTAAAAACTTTCTGGCGATAACAAATTAGATGGCATTTATGTTTGTGCTTGTCATGGCTGTTTGACTCAAAAGCCTATTTGGAGAGAAGGAATCTGATTTTAGTAAATCAGTATAATAAAGCCTTTGATTTTTTACAAAAGCCAGCTAACTGTAACTTCAGTGTTGGTATTTCAAGGCCTCTCACTGATATTTTAGAAGTTTGTGGTTGTCTGAGCTTCCTTTCCAGGCCCTGGGGAAATAAGAGTATGGTAAATCAAAGTCCAGATCGCTGTTTGCATTTATTTTACTTCTCATTATGACATGTATGCAAACACTTAAAAGCAATAGGAAAAAGGTATAATCATGATAAGATCCTTTTTTAGAACAAAGGGGAATACTTTTCTAGTTTAATTTATTACACTTCTCTTTAATACTATAAACTGATTTGAGTGCCTCGTCAAGTTTGACAGTTCATTTATACCTCTAAATGAATGATAGTACTTTTTAAAATAATTACTGACTCTTGAGAGATAATCCAAGAAAATAACTGGAAAATATTTTTTTCTGTTCTGAAATGTGTCTTAATTTCTTGCATTTTTTCTTTTCCAAGTGAGGAAGTTTTAAATCTGCGAAGTGCAGTTGTGCACTTAACTGCCAAAAAAAGTGATTGTGCTACCTTTGAAAGAAATTTTCCATTTTCATTTGCTGTTTTTCTGCTTTCCTTTCCTGTGACAACCAAAATCCAGTGTAGGATTGAGGATATATAATGAATCAAAAATATTTAATAACATTCAGTGAAATCTAGGTGACACTTTTTTCAGTTTGGTGCACTCTCTAGCATAATTGAGAGAGTGGAGAAAAAAAGTGCTGATTTTATATATTGCAAAAAAGTTTTGTGTCATCCTAAATCTGGATGCTTTTGTCCCCATGCTAAAATGAGATGCTCTGAAGGCTGTCTTCTTTCATCCCTGTTCTCTTGAGAGAGGATCTGCATCAAGCTTCTCAGGTGGCATAAAGAAGCTTTGCCTATATTGAAGTTAACAGAGGAATGACGGATTATGCCAGCTGAGAGTTGAGGTACAAGACTTTAGCTACTAGAGCTGAAATGATAAAAGCATCCCACGGGAGGTAACCTAACCTTTCACAGTTTATTGATCATCTGACTTGTACTTCTGATGTCACTAGTTATTCTTAACATTTCAGTTTCTCGCTCCTGCCGTCTGCCATGCAGGTCTTGCTGTGGCACTGCTTCCCCCAGGAAGCTGCCAGCCGCCTCTCCTCCAGGGAACAGGCTCCAGATTAGGACATTTTCTGCACTCTTGAACACTGAACAATTGCTGTGGCAGTTTTCATGCCAGTCTCAGCCCTCTTTAGTCATGGCTGTTCAAAACCACTTTGCTCGCTTAATTTCCCAGCATCCTCACAACGGACACATCGCTCCTGTGTTAGCTCCTTATTTACACTGTGGCCTCACTGCCACCTTATCACTGTGCCAGGGCTGCTCTTAGATTACAGAGTGAGCAGTGCTCCTGTAATCCAGCTTCTCAGAGCAGAAATTTTAACTCCTTTTCCTGTGTTTCATCCTGTGCTCATGTCTTATTGCCTGGCCAGTTCTTCTCTGTCCCATCTCCCGCCAGTTACTTTGTGTTTCACATGGCTGCCAGAATTTCCCTCTCACCCTCTGTTCCTTACTCCTGCAACTTTCAGCCTCCTACAGTATTGCATTTTTTCAGTCTGTTTCAAAGACACTGTTACAGCTTTTCAGGTATTGGTGCTTTTCAAGTCCTGAATGAGTTGGCACATAAATCTGGTTAAAAAAATTCTAGGTTTAAATTGTAGAGTAATTGAAAGTATTATCTTTATCGGGGAGGGGTTGAATCTTCCACTCTTCGCAGCATTTCGGGCTCTTTTCTATAAATTCCTTAGTGCTCTGATTATGTCATGACTGACTGATGGCTAATTCTGCAAAAAGGAAGGGTTTTCACTTTCCTTGAGTGAAGAGGCAAAATGGAGGCAGTTTCCTTTACACTAAAAGGTGCAAAATTGATCTGGTTTGTTTTCATTTTATGAAAAGCATATGAAAACTATGAAAAGTACTGTACAAGTTAATAATAACTTTAGGTGGGGTCTCTTTTTGTAGAGCAGAGTTCTAAAGAGTTAGCACTGCTATAAACTCGCTCATTCTTTTTTTCTTTGTAATACTTCACCAAGATGCTGTCTGGGATAAGGTGTGGCCATTTCTTTGCATACTGGTTCTTCTAGATTTTACTTGGGTTTTGTGTGTTTTCAGGGATATGTTTTTGTTACCTAATACTGCTGGTTGGAGAAACTTGTCATCTGTCTTTTGTCACATGTAGTTTTAATTTAGTGTTCCAACTTTTGTAGTCCTCCTTGTTCACTTTATAAACCTTAACTGCTTCTCCTGTATAAGTCTGCCTTGAACAACCAAGGCAGGAGAAGGAGGCTCACCAGCTTCATGCCCTGTTCCTATCTCCAGCCTTTTTTACTGTCCCAGCCTGACGATGTAACTGAGACATTCCTTTGGGAAAAGGTTACCTTGGATCCCTGCAGTCCCAGCAGTGCACACAGTTCCTCTTATGTAAGAATCATAAATGTACTAGACAACGTGGTCCATAAGCAAGTCTACTAGAATTCTTCTTGATTGCATCTCAGATCAGGAATGATGACTGTTCAGCTGATGACAGCGTTCCTTGTTTAAGTTCTTGGATTTAAAGGTGGCAGCAATGTCTGCCAAGAAAGGTAACTGCCAACAAAAAAGGAAGATTTCCCCTCTTGGAAGATGGTGGTAAGAAAGTGGGCAGCTTTATTTTCTGATGTTTTCCTTTAGCACTTGTGATTTGGAAGATTTGTGTTTCTGGTACACCAGGAATTGAAACCAATCACCAGAAACAGAGCTTGAAATGCCATCTCTTAGTGGAAGACTTAATAGTTGTTCAGTGTTCCCATTGTAAGGAATGGTTTCAAAAAGCAAAGCCTGAGGGTTAAACCAAGCTCCTTTACCTCTTTTTATACATGCTCCAAGCATCTAAATCACTCAACAAGCATGCCATTTTTCAAGCGTCTTATTTTCTTTCCACAGAATTTCAAAAGCCCTGTGGGAAGTGCCATCTATGGAGTATAATTGATATGGACACTCTTCTGAGACTATTTTTGTTGTTATGTTTCAAGATAAAGTCAATTGAGTCTTTATAGGAAAAATAAATACATGTGCCTTTTGCAATGTGTTGTAACTGAAAATTAAATATTTTTCTAGTCAAATTTTGGCATATTTCCTGGAATCACTGAGCTTTCAGTAACGTTCTTAGTTAATATTCTGCAGCCTACTGTTGTATTCACCGCAGCTGACATGAGCTCAGAGAGTTCGTCTTTATTTAACCTTAGAGAGGAATCCCAGGCTTGGTCTGTAGTTGGCGGAGCTGTTGGGAAGGATCTGCTGTGAACTGCAGTGGAGAGAGTGAGGACAGGGTCCCACTCTGAATGGTGCTTGCTACAGCTTTACTGCATTGGTGATTTGGAAATCCTGCAAAATAAATGAAATTAGCCTTTATCAAATTCTGATTAATATTTGTTTTCATTATCCATCCCTTTCCTTCTTTGTCTAGTATTTTGATAAATCCTATTGCTTAGATCCTGCGTCCCACTGCTCCTCGTGATGTTTGAAGTTGAGGGCACTGATCAGGACGTTAATTTTTTACCTGTAGAATATATGTATCTATGTAGAGGGGATAAAAAAATATTAAAAGCCCCAATGAGAGTAAACATTCTGCATCACCTTTGCTCTCCAGAAACTTAAAATTGCAATGGCGTGGTGGTGGGAGGAAGATGTTTCAGCCAGAAGTCAAAGCTTTTAAAGGCACTGATTGTGATTCTCTGCTCCATTACACATTTTTCACACTGACGTAGTTCCACGGAGCTGCTTTGTCTCTTTCTTTTCAGCTAGTAACAAATAAGAATGTAAATGGCCTGTGGCATTAGGGCTGTGAAAGAGACAGTAGCAAACCGTTGAGTTTGATTGGTGATCTTATACTTACTTGTTTAAAATAATTTCATTGATGAGGTTGACTATTACCCAGCTAACTATTACTTAGTACTGTTTTAAGACAGTAATTACCCCTAAAAGTTAATATATGCTATGTCAGCAGTTATTAGAAGTATTGGTGGTAACCTTACTGTTAGCAATATTTATGCCAGGAAATAAATGCTTGTCTTTATTGGTCAGTAAATGTTGGCACTGAAATTATATAAAATATTGATTTCTATGGATTCAAGTCTAGAACTACCTTAATGTTTGTTTTCCCCCACATTAAGGAATGAGGTTAAGGTCAATTTGATGAAGTAGATATTCCAGTGCTAGATTTATTATTGGAGTGTGTGAAAATTCTAGAAAATGTGTAGCTTACCAAATTGAGGCTGGTTTCAGTTGCAGATTTACTTATAGTGAAAGGAAATTTCCATTGTTAGAAAAATCTGGATGCCCCCCCTCATGCTAAGTTCTCTGAAAAGTAAGAAATAGGATGCTGGTCCATGATAGGAAGTAAAATCAGCCTGAATCACTGTGCAGATCTGTAGAGGGTGATTTGCAGCCAGTATCTGCAAAATAAGCTGTGGGGTTCAGTTTGCAAACACTATTGCGAACCAAACCCTGCGGGGTTCAGTTTGCAAACACTGTTGTGAACCAGACCCTGCAGGGTTTGCTGAGCTCCAGTTACTGCTCCTAGTAAGGCTTATTATCCTGTCGCAGGAGATGTAAGAAAATCCATCTCTCCCCTTTAAACTTGATAAACCTTTGTCACCTACAATGCAATTAATGTTAAAAATAGAACAGTGCTGATGATAAGATTGTGACTTGCAGGCAATGAGCCATTGTCCAAGTACAGGAGACTTATCTGGCGGGCCAGTCAGCCTACACGGTTTGCTGTCAGTTTGCTGATTGCCATTTCTCTCTGGGTTTGATGAAATATTCATGTCTTTGCTCTGCTCTCTGCAAGCACTATTGATTTCTTGTATAAACGTGGCTATATTTAGTCTAGACAAATGGAATGTGGATTGCTGCTGAATAAATGGGATGAAAGGCTGGGGGTTTGCCTGTCCCGCTTCTCTTGGTTGGTGGCAATTATTTATAATCAAGAGTCGTTTTTGTAAGTTAAAGGCGATTTTTTATAATTTAGTGATTAGTCTCAGAACAAAAGTAAGCACTTACACACAGTCATTCTGTTGGGCTAGCAGGTTAAGAAGCCAAATTATGCTCTGAGGTTTACAATCACAGTTATTAGGATTTTTTTAAAAAAGGGCCCAGAAAGGCATATGTTTTCAGAATTTTGAGAATAAAAAAGTGTGATGAGTAGAAAAGATTTGGTGCCTTTTCTCTTATTTTTATAAAATCTCTAGCTAATAGATTTTATCATACAGTTAGAATTCAGTCCTCTCCATTTGCTGCAGTTTCAACTTTTACTGCTTCAATTTTGCTGCCTCTGCTTACTAGAATATTTCTGTTTCATTTTGGTTTTCTCCTTGAAAACAAATACAGCTGCAACAGAGCAAAAGGAGAAAATATGCTTAAAATCTTGTTCCCAAATCATTTCCGACAGCATGTTTGTTTTCAGTTAATAATCTTATTTTCCAATGAAGATAGTGGAGGAATAGGAACTGGGGTGAATGTGTTTGTGTTTCGCTGTCCTCTTGTGGATGGAATCAGAATTGCTGGGCTTTAGCAGAGACCTTCAGCTGCTATTCATTTTCCTCTTGTAGATATGTTACTTGTTAGTTTTTTGTTCTTTTGAAACAGATAAAGCTACACTCACTCTCTTCACTTGATGTGAAAACCAGAGCTTTGCAAGTATTGTAGTGAAAGTGATCAAATCTCCCTGTTCTGCTGCTTTTTAGTCCCTTCAATTTAAATTAGGAGATAGAAAATACAGGATCCTCCATTAAATACTTTAATGTTGGATTAACAGTGTCTAACATTGCTACAAAAAATGGAAATAATTCGTTTTCTTACAGGCCATATATAGTGTGCTATGTTTAATCCACTCCAAGCATGGGGGTCACTTTTCCAAAAACTTCTCAAAAAACTTAACACTTCTCAATTTGTGTGTCAAATTATTTTCCCATGTTATATGTTACTCCTCTGTGTTTGCCAGCTATATTTATATGCAGTAGCCATGTAGCACTGAGTAACTGTTCATGTGTAACACTGTTCTACACACTAGCTTTGAAAAATCTCTTGCAGTGCAGTGGGAACTGCTAGACCTTCATCTTATGCTGAGGAAGTGCCCTGAGTGTTTATTGTGTAGCATCAATAGTGCCTAGGAGATTTTCACTGACTATTGCTCCACTGGGCTATGACATGATTTTAGAACTGGATTGTGTGTTAACCTGTTTAGCAGAATAGTAATCTGGGAGTATTTTTGCAGAGAATGGAAAGAAAGTGCTAAATAATTTGTGAAGTCTCCAGTCACTGGTAGGAATGCTGAAGTTTGCATACAGCACGGACTGCATTTAATGTTTGGTACTGTACATTAAGTGTCTGTATGTTAAAACAGTCTTTGAGTGAAATTGATCTTTTTCCCAGTAGGAATGCTCTCTGTTCTCCTTCTCCTGTTATATTTTATATATATGCGTTTTGTTGTTTTCTTCCCACAGTAGATGTGAAGTCAGAGGTTCCCGTGGGGCTGGAGCCTATCTCACCATTGGACTTGCGAACTGATCTCAGGATGATGGTTCCCATGGTGGACCCAATTATGCGCGAAAAGCAGCTGCAGCAGGAGCTGCTCCTGATCCAGCAGCAGCAGCAAATTCAGAAACAACTGCTCATTGCAGAGTTTCAGAAGCAGCATGAAAACCTGACCCGCCAGCACCAGGCCCAGCTCCAGGAGCACATAAAGGTAGCAACATTTTTCATTTATCCCTTCCTTTATCTGCAATATGAATGTGCTTAAGCAGACACGGAAAGGGAACATGCCTGAAAAGTTTGCTGTGACTGAGAGATGGTGTTTGAGTGCTCTTTTCTCTGTATCAGGTTGATAAAAGCCTTCTAAAGCCAAACTGCTGGCACCTACCAGCTACTTGCTTACAGCAGATCAAGGTAATACTATGAGAATCCTCAAGCTCGTGAAGCCATCACATCCACAAAATATCAAACTACCTATTTTACAACCTGGATTTTCAGCTGAACTTCAATATGGCTGTTTTTTCAGTATATACAGTTTTTAGTATATTAAAAGACTGCATTTTTGGGCTACTGTTTGAGTTTGTGACCACAAATCAAATTGATAGGCAAGTGCATAATATTTGCATTTGTAAAATGGAGGCAGGTCCTGATAGTGTTGTGTTTTCACTCTTCTCTGAGCTGCCTCATATAATAAAAAAGAAAATTATTTATGAGATTGTTTGCACTCTGGTAGGATTGCTATAATGGATTTTGACTGGGAATTTATGATCTTGCCTTTCATTTCATTTTTTTCCTTCTTATCTACTTGCCATTGTGCTGCTGTGCTAAGCTTCCACTCAACGGAGCTGACAAATGCAGCAGAGCACAGCAGCCAGAGTTGGGTGATGCACAGGCAAAGAACCACGTGAAGTTGCCAGGCATCTTTGCCAAAAGAGAAAGAAGTGAAACCAGAGCAGCAGGCTCCTGACATTACAGTTCAATTTGGTGACAGCCAGTAATGCACTATGCTGCTTAAAAGTCAGTTAAGAGATGAAAGAAGTGTAAGCATAAAAGCAAGCACTGATCCTCAGTTACTCAAGGGGGTTGTTTTAACCAGGACTGACCTGGAAAACACTGCAAACTGCACTTTCTCATGTCTTTTTGTTCTGTGCAAGTTACAACAGGAACTCCTAGCCATTAAACAACAGCAAGAACTCCTTGAAAAAGAGCAGAAACTGGAGCAGCAAAGACAAGAGCAGGAACTGGAAAGACATCGCAGGGAGCAACAGCTTCCTCCCCTCCGAGGCAAAGAAAGAGGACGAGAAAGTAAGAGCCAATGTACCATGAATCCTAATAAGAAATTAATCTATTCCCCTTTGCATTCTCCCAGCCAAAATGAACTATGAACAGGAACCTGAAGGAAGCCTATTCCTGTGGGAAATATGCAGAAGTCAAGACCGTGCTTTGAGAAGGGCAGGGCCACCCACTGCACCCACAGAAACACATTTCTGGTTTGTGTGCAGACTTGGAAGACTGCAGGAAAGCACAGTTTGACAGACTTGTATATATGCATCTCAAGAGTCAAGCTCTTTTTATAAAAAAATGAGGACATTTGAAAGCATAAAGCTTCACACAAGAACTTTCTGAAGAGGTTATTTCTCAATACAGAAAGCACTACAAAACAGAAAAAAAATGAAATTAGTTGCTGAGCATTGTTTCAAGACAGAAAATATAATGAAATATTTAAGAATATCTTAGGATGAGACTTCTGAATATTTTGCTAGTACTTTTTCAAACTGTCTTGTGCTTGTCCTTGATGCCATTTCATGAGGCGCAACCAAGAGTTACTTCTAGCTTATATATAGCTATAAGGAAAATGACTATAAAGGATTATTGGAGTTTGGTGCTCACTAGAGGGAGACAGATACAAATAATTCTCTTCAGTTAGGTCAGTTTGAAAATCAGGTTGAAGTACAGTGTGAAGATACGCAAAATGAAGCTGCCACAAACAGGTACTGTTATTCACCCTGCTAAATGAGCACAAGAATTAACTGACAAAGACTGAAAAGAGCTTTTTTTTTCTTGGGTGGAAAAACCTATCAGTTCAACAGCTGTAGGTGTACCATGTAGGCTTTAGAAATTAAGGTGTCCATGGTGCTTCTAGTACTTTGAAGAACAATGAGCCCACAAAAAAATTTCCATCTTACTGACCTAGAAGTGTGAGTGTATAGAAACTGCAGGAACAATAGGTTCCTCTAAGTAGTATAAAAAAAATCAACCTCCACATGAACAGTTGGGCTTTATTAGTGCTCCTGCCAGAGGAAGAGCAGGGATGTGACCTCAATGGTTCCCTTCTCAATTTGAACTTGCTGGGTGGCTGTTCAGTATGTAGCAGCCAGCCAGGCAGCTTGTGACCCCTCCAGGCCCAGCCCGAGCCCAGAGTTTGTTGGTGGTGATGATCTATTTAATGAGTAGAGGAGGGAAGGAAGGTGTGGACAGGGAAATTGGGGTATGAAACAAAGAGGTAACAGAGGTATTTTATGGACAATGGGTCACATGGGACATGCTCAGCAGCTCAGATGTGGTGTGTCAGGGTTGGGTAACCAAATACTTAGAGTATCAAGTATGCCTTAGTGCTGCAACTTTGAAAGAAATGGAGTTTCTTCCCTTTTTTTGTCACTGATTATGGAAAACCAAAAGATTTTTTGTTTTCATACTTTTTTTTCCTTAATGAACACTATTTTGGCTCTGAGTAAAGAAGCATGTCCCGTGCTGCAAGCTGCAATTGGCAGTTTAACCTTACAATGATATGCTCTACTTTTTGTTCTGTATTGAGCTAGACACCAAGAGAGGTCAAAATGCATTTTCTTCTGTCTTCCAGACATCACAGGTAGAGACTCTTAAGGTGCTCCAATTAAAAGCCTCACTGCTGGCTGTTTCTGCAATGTTCTGCTTAAAACCAAGACAGTGTTCAGAGGACAGTTTTGCTGTGTTACTAGTATTACTTTATTGAAAGAAAAAACATTCATCACTAAAAACTCAAACTGACCTTTTGTTACTGTCTTTTTAGTTCTGTCATTGGTTTTGTATTTGGATTGTTGGGGACTATCAGGAAATAATTTAAATTCTTTAGATGCATCTGGCCCTGGATAAATGGCCTCATCTACTGTAGAAATATTCCTTATGACTTCACTGGATTTTTTGGGTCATGGCCAGCTTCAGGCTCCTACAGACAAGTATTTAATCCAAATGTTATCTCATTGTGACTTTTTTCCACCAATAGTTTTTTATAGTTTACAAAACTTCCAGCAGTCAGTCACAGACTCTGTTTTGGGGTTTGTTTTCTTGAAAAAGGAAATTTTTTTAAGGTAAAGATAAGATGCATTTAACTCTCTTGTTTCTTAGGGGCAGTGGCCAGTACAGAAGTGAAGCAGAAACTTCAAGAGTTCCTGTTGAGTAAATCGGCAACAAAAGAGACTCCAGCAAACGGGAAGAATCATTCCATGAGCCGCCACCCCAAGCTCTGGTACACGTATGTTCAGTATTAAGCTGCTTCCTTGTCTCGTTGAGGTGTCAGCTAAAACTAGGCAGAATGCTTTTCCAGCAGGGGTGTTGAGAGTCTGCCTCCAGAGCAAGGCAGAAGCTCAACCCAAAAATTAGTGAAAAGCCAAAAGTGTTATATTTCTGGTTGAACTGAGGAATATTCAGTGTTCAGTGATGAGATGAGAGCTATACAGAATAAGACTCTCTCAGAAATTTGTATAATTGTTTTTATTTCAGCTGCTTCATCTTTTGTTGCTATCACAAATTTTACAACTATACCTGTCATTTTTTGAAAGTATCTTAAATTTTTTCAGTTAGAACAACTTTGTGTTTGTCTTACTTGGATTTTGAGTCAATCACAAAACATTTCTTCTTGAAGAGATGCTGCTTTGCTTTCAGTGAAGTTGCCTGAATGGTATAAGTAATTCACAAGGATTTTGAGAAAGACAGAGGTCATTTAACTTTTCTTACTCATGGATTTTAGTATCTGAACTGCATATTCTTATGATAACTTGGCCTTGACAAGAATCTGCTTAGACCATGGAAGCAAGTGATTTTGTTGAGTCCTGAAAAGGGTCTATTGACATGTTAAGAGTTTACAGTTTTGCAGTTTTTGTTCCCCACATAAATGAATCCAACAAAATGAACTCTGGCCACATTTCTGAAAGACTTCAATGTCATGCCTGAATTGACCTTCAACAGGACAAACAGAAATGCATATGGTACACTAGATTTCCATCCTGTACTTGTTCTTTTTAAAAAGGATTACTGAAGGCTGGTGCTTGGAGTTTGCATTCTGAGCTAACCAGAGCATTTTGGTGACAAGATTTAATGTATAGTTGCATTGTGTTTGGTGGAGATATGGTACTTTTTTTTCTTCCAAATTATGCATAAAAGTCTCTTGAATATGTAAGATTTCTGAACTAATAATCTGAGCTTCAGATGACTGAGAATGAGGAGCTCTGCAGAGGATGCCTTCTGCTGCACTGCAGAAAGTAGTACTTCCTCTCATGACAGAGATGTATTATTGAGTAACCACACTGCGTTGGAAAGACAATCAGAGTCTGTAAAAGGCCAAGTAAAATTATGTTTAGATAAACACAAAAAACACAGAGTTTGAAAGTTTCACTCTCTTTCTCTCTAGATAAAAAAATCAACCAAAAAAAACCCCTCAAAAAACCCAACCCCTATTTCTGAGCCAAATGATGCAATTTCTATGTGATTGTCCAGAAAGCTCTGCCCACAATATTTCTTTCATCCAGCAGTTGGCAGAAAACATTCTTCATCTTGGAGCTTCTCTGCTGACATGAGTGCTATATGCTGCAGAGTGATGCACTCACAAAATTTACAAATTGAACTTAAATTCAAGGTTTCATTTACCTTGTCCACTAAATAATTTGGGGGAGGGGGGTATCCAACAGATAATTCAATATTTCTGGTTAATTTTATACAAGCCCTCCTGCCCTGAAAATCCCTCACATTTTATAGAGAAGGCTTGATCAATATACATCTCTTTGGACATGATAAACAAGCCTTAAATGGCTTTTGCTGTGTGTCAGCTGATTCATATTAAAATGCAACCACCTGAAATGGTCAACTCCCCAAACTAGCGACAGATCCTGTCTGTAGATCAACATGAATTTTATCGTATGTTACTTTTATAATGAGTGCAAAAAGTGCATTCTTGGGAATCCCGAGGAGTTCCATAACTTACTGTAAGAGTGAAATTGGTTACATGAGCCTGTGGTTTGTGCACACTTAGACGAACAAGAACATAAACACAGCTGAGACGTGTACAACATGTGTAGATAGTTACTGCTGGTCACCTCAGTGACTGCTGATTTGTGACCTCTGTATCTGCTGCAGGGCTGCCCACCATACCTCACTGGATCAAAGCTCTCCACCCCTGAGCGGGGCCTCGCCACCGTACAAATACACTTTACCAGGAGCACAGGATGCCAAGGATGATTTTCCACTTCGTAAAACAGGTGAGTTAGCGCCGTTTATTCGAGCTGCTTGCCCAGCAGTTCTCCCACCCTTTATTTTAACCAGGCTGTCCATCAGCAAGGCGTGTATCATATTCCACAAATCCTGTTCAATATGATACTATGGGTAAGTTCAAAGATCCAGACTGCATATTTACAAGGTCAGCCTGGCCACATGGTACCAAGAGTTGGTGTTTCCCAGTGCTAACAGCTAGTGCAAACTTCAGTTCTGAAAAATTTTGCTTCTAAACAGATCATCATTTCATGGATCTTTATTTTCTTTGCCTTAGTATTACTTCTGGCTTAAATAACTTTATCTGTTCTGCTTGGTAGATACAGTATCTATCTTCAAATGGTATTCTGCTTTTAGACAATGCTTTTCAGGACATTTTGAGGGGAAATCATGGAAAGAGGAGGAATTGGATTAATACTATATTTTGTGTCATTGGTTGTTAAATTTTGTATGCGTATCACAGAATCACACAATATTCTGAGTTGGAAGGGGCCCAGAAGGATCATGGAGTCCAACTCGTAAGTGAATGGCCCATACGGGGATCGAACCCGTGACCCTGGCATTATCAGCACTGTGCTCTATGCATATACACGCATTTGCATATCTTCTGTCACATAGAAAATGTTCTTTTGAAGGTTTTTGAATATTTTAGAAGATCTAACAATTGAATGTTTTGTCTTGACAGCAGGTGAACTGTAAACTTAGCTTTTCCTGCACCATAAAGAAAGCTAGAATGGCAGTGGAGTCCATGTGGCTATTGCCTCAGGACCTTAGTGGCTGGTATCCAGGAATGCAGGGAGACACTCAGAGGAGGGGGGGAAAAGGAAAAGAAAACATAAGATCGCTTATTGCAGGAGTCTGCTGTTGAGTGATATAGTTACGTTCAGAGAGAAAGTCTGACCCCCTACTGTGCTAACAGCCTTTGAATGTGATTTAGCCACTGGGAGATTTAAAACTAACTGCAAAACTGACTTGAAAAGAACTGGCATTTGGAACCAGCATATATTCAGAGAGAAAATCCAGCCTGTATCTAATACTTTGGGGCAGACTCTCTAAGCTCATATTATATCCCCAAATATTTTCAAAGGAATGGAAGCATGAAAAGCAAAATGCTAATTTATTCTAGCTGAATTACTCTTTGTACAATATGGTGGCAATATAACAAGATTCTATAAAATCTTGTTCAGGCTGTTCATCACAATAAACCCTTATGTGGTTCCCTGCTTAATACCACTGTACAACATATATTTTCTGTGCCAACAGACTATACATTTTCATTTTTTAAACAAAAGGATACATGCTTCATCTTCTAAGTGCTGTGAATTCATCTACATGTATTTGAAATGCAAGCTTTAATTTTTCTCCCATGTTTATATATCTTAAACATTATGATTGCTATTTATGATGTGTCAGACTGTTGATCTGTAAAACAAAACATTTTCAAACTTTGTAACAGTAAAGTTCTCATGCAGCTGCTAATACTTTTATATCTCTGTGGGGGTTTCAAAATATTCCTTAATTCAATTCCCATTGTCTGCATAAGAGGACTATAATATAATTAAATCCAGATGTTTTCTATATGTTACTCCAAATATTTGGGCATGCAGTGCATCAGTTCCAAAATTGAACAAAGGACATAGTGACTCTCTGAAAAGATATCTACAGAATAAATAGACAAATACTAATATCATCATTAGTATAACCGTTTCTGTGACATTGACGTAGCGATTCTGATAAGCAAATATAAATGAAGTGTACAGCATGTTGTATGTTACCAACAGAGGATATTTGGTAGCTCTCCATATCTGTGTAAATAGCAGCTGTTAATATCCTGTTTACACATCCAGTCTCTCTGTATACTAGAGTTGTTTAATTCCAGCACTCAGCAACATCCCCACAAAGTTTTCAATGATTGTTCATCAGGTTGAGAGTAAAAGCAACAGGAACCAAATTGACACAAGTCAAATGACCCTAAACTGATCTGAGTGGCTGTAGGGCCATCCTCCAGGCAGAGGGGACATTGTGGAGCCTGTGTCATCCTCACGGGACCTTACTAGACAAAGATGTCCCACGAACATTCATGTATATGGACAGGCTGTAAGCCTGCAGAAATCTGACCTTTGCTATGAGGGGTGAACCTCTTTTCCTTCCCTTCAGGCTATGAACGCTTATTGCCACTGGCTCCTGGTAGACCCTCTGTGGTGCTGAACCTGCATGAAGTCAGCAATTCATATGAAAGCAGACCTCACATTCCTTTCAGCCTTAAGAAAGGAATACCTGTTGTGGCTTTTAATCACAGCTTTGTTTTGCTTTTTAGGTTACTTTTTTTTTTAATCTTTAGAATATAAGATACAGAGGTATCTTTCTCTTCTCCAATTTTATAAAATGCTCTTGTAAGATAATTCTGATTGAATCAAGTACTCTGAGATCAGATTTAATGGGCAACAAAGCTGAATAATTCTTTCCTGACATCCTAATGTGTTTTTCAGTGCTAAGGGAACACCAAGTGTCACCTAGGCATTGTAAATCATGAGTTTTGCTTGCTTGCTTTCTTGTTCAGTAATCCATTTAATCTTGTCTTAATTAGTCCTGAAGTGGCATCTCCTTATTAATCTTTTAAAAATTAATTCTCAGGGAATGGTACAAAGGAAAATATTCTCTGCAGCTTTCACTGTTCTAGCATCTAGAATGATGGAATGCATAGATAACTAGGGAAAGACTTAAGAGTCTTGCTCTGTCAGTGTTTACGCTTAGGTACCTGAGCTAACATCCTAGTGCAGTGACTGTGGTTACTCAACAAGTCTCAGCCATGTGGATTGTTCCTTTCTGTACAAGATGCAGCAGAAGTTGTCAGCAGCAGGCTTCACAAAGTTTAGCTGCATGGAGGATTGGGACAGTCCTAGAGGCTAGAGGCCAGAATATGCAACTCTTTGCACAGCTGCATTCAGATGCTCTGTGTTGACAGACTTTGAAAAGAGCAGAGCAAGGGGACCTATTGCTTCACTGGATAGATAAATATACCATAAGGAGAAGCTACACATCTGTAGCTACAAGCAGAATTTAGTGTAAACAGCGTAAGATCAAATTTTAAAAATCCCCAAAACTTGCACCATGGATACGAGTTGTAACGTGTGTTCTGCAAAGCACCCAAAAGCCTGAGCAGCACATGGCTCATTAACTTTCAATGAGACTAATGCGTCTAAATTACCCAGAGAGGTTTGAAAATACCTCCCTATTACTGAACACTTTTGAAATTCATTCTGACTGTTTTAAGAGCTCTGATGGGAGCCATGTACTTCTGAAAACCTGATCATTTAATATCGGGAACTTTTGCTTGTTGAGCTCCTCTATTCTGTGACTATCTGTCCAGGAAAATATTATCCTCTTTATGAGGTTACTGTATAACTAACAAAAACACAGTAAGCAACATGAGTTTGGTAGGGTAGAACATCTTTTCAAAGACTTTTTTCTTCTATTTTTTTTTTTTACCTTGCTGAAATGCAGAAATTCTGGCAAATGGCCCTAACATTTGCATTTTCTTCAGTCTTTAAAATTTCATTTTTTGTGTGCAAGTGTTGATACAAACCAGCAAAAGCCAGTAAGTTCCAATAAGGGTTCACTCTCTGGCCAAAGCTGTATAATTTTCCAAAATGTTGCTGTAGGTGAAATTTCTGCATTTTATTTCATATTTTGGCTTTTTTTGGAAGAAATTCCTGGGGACATCATCATATCAAGCATGAATTGGTTTTTTTTCTTTCCTGAGTTTAGCACAATCATGGAGGAATGGGAATGTCAATCAGTATTTCTATTTATTTTGGTTTTGTGCCAGTTGAATCTTTCTTTGCAGATGGAGTCGTAAGCTTTCGACTTGCATTATGCTTAGGGATCTGAAGATCTCTCACAATATAACAATTTGAGAAGATGTTTGTAGCTCACTTTCCAAAAATTGGAAGCATACTTGATGGAAACATAGCATGGGGTTTTTTTTTTAATAGCAGATAGTATGAGGTTCTTCCTTGGATAGGAGAAGTTGTGTAATTTCATACAGGAAAAAAAGAGGAGATGAAGGATTGTTTAATATTGTGATGAAAGAGAGGAAGAAGGCTGTCGTGCACAGCCATGAAGATCACTCCGTAAAAACCATGTTAAGCTAACCTGATTAGGCAGTAGAATAACACTGTAGCTCTTGTGTAAATGAGAGTGAAAGATTCCTGAATGAGAACTCAGCAGACGTAATTTTTAAAGAAAAGATATTAATTAGAATATTTCCTTACAATTCTTTGAGCACATCGTGACTCAGTAATTTACTGGAGCAGTTGAAACTCAGAAGAAAAACATTTCATGTGTGAAGGTTTTTCTCCTTTCCCCTTTTGTGCCACCAAATTTTATTTCTGTTTGCATTTTCTAGGAAAGCACTCTTTTGTGAAGTAACAGTATATGAAAAAGCTGGATTTCTTTTGGTTTTCATTTCAAAAAAAAGGATTAGAGTATCCCAAACCCTCAATTACCGTGTCTGCCAAAATGAAGAAATCCAGCTCAGTGGAGAAAAGTGCTATTTTTCTCTGCATTTATGAGTGAGCACAATAAATGGGAGAGGCACTTTGTTTATTGAAGCGGGGAAGCAAGGCAAACATATGATTCTCCTAATTTTATCCCATTTTCCAGGGATGCTAAGCATTCCTGCCTCTCCAGAGTCCTTGTTTTCCTTGGTCCAACAAATTTGGACTAGGTAATGTGCCCAGAAGAAATCAGTACTTATCACAGTGACAAGAAAAAAAGGTACCCTGATGTCGACTCCTCTTCCCATTAATCAACAAACGTTTTTAGCCTTCCCAAATTCCCTATCAGTAACTTCAGAGCATGTAATTAGTAGTAGGAGGTTTTAGAAAGAGAAGAAGCTTTCACTTGCAGCTGCAGAGAGAATCAGAAGCAAAGCTTCCGGATTCATGTAATGAACGGGCCAAACCAGTGTCCAGGCCCTGGGAGCCAGCAGCTCCAGGGATATGTGATGTGATTGTAGCTCCTGTGCAGGGCTGCTGTTGTCTCCGGCCCATCAGAGCCCTGCAGCCTCCCAGGCTGGGGCTGAGGAGGGATGCCCTGTCGTTCTGATTGAACTCAAGTTGGAGGAGAATTTTTCTGAGGTTGCTTAGAACTAAATAAAAATGAGTGCTAGGGTAGACTTAATGGCACTGTCAAAAAGGAAAAATTTGTGTAGGTATGCTTTGGTATCATGAAAGCTGCCAGGGCCTGTACCAGGGCTCAACAGGAGTCATCACCAGAATGATTCTCGTGAAGACCATCCTAGTCTTCCCATCAGTGGAAGGTTGTTCCTCTAATGTATTTTATTTAACACTTACTTTTAATTGCAGAAGGCAAGTTTTTTATCTGTGGGTAAAAAACTTACTCAGTTTCTGGATTCACTGTATTTCTCTTTTAGCTAAAATCCCGCTACGTGTATATGTATCATGTTCTGTTTTCCCAGTAATTACTCTGTGATGCTACTGACCCTTCTTCATAACTAGACTAATTATACAGTCTTGATCAAAATACTGTCTTAGTTCTTTTGTTGCCCAGTGTATAACCAAAATTGAATTATGAAGCTCTGCTTCAGGTGATTACATAAAAGTTTTCTTACACTAACTGTATATGTTTTCAAAAATGCTTTATAAGTTAGCATTAAGAAGTAGCTTGCATAACTTTTTGATAAGCAGGTAATTAGACACTAGACACCTTTTTGACTTTTGAGCCTAAAGAAATAGCTTCAATAAGCAACAGGGAGTAGTCCTAAAATCTAAAGCATTTTAAGAGCATAATGTCCACTGAAAATGAAGTGGAATGTTTTTAATGGGTATTTCAAAGCTTATTCCCACTGGATAAATAAGTTACAAAATACTGCATATAAAATTTGAGACTCTTTGAAGTCAGTAGAAACTGTCCTATTTGATTTCAGTAGGACTAGAATTTTTCTTCCATTGTCCATCTAGACTTCCATCTAGAGCAGACACAATTGAAAACTTTTAGAAAAGTAAACAAGAACATCTAAAAGATGGTAAAAAGAGAGAAACAGAGAAGTGAAAAGTGGAAATCACAAGACATGGGATCATCCAAAATAGAAGATATTGGTTAGTAAAGACTGCACTTCTCCAAAATCCTGCAAAACATAGTTTCACTGAAAAATCTATTCAAACCCACAACTCTAATTAAGGGGTTTAGCTGCCAAATAACATGTTGTGGCTAAAGCCAAGTAAGTATTACAGAGCCATTCATGAGCAAAGGCATAAGCTTTGTACTTTG
The DNA here is from genome assembly GCA_013397775.1 of Eulacestoma nigropectus. NCBI lineage: Eukaryota > Metazoa > Chordata > Aves > Passeriformes > Eulacestoma > Eulacestoma nigropectus. The sequence continues at coordinate 257,283 of VZTE01001604.1, read as the reverse complement.
CTTTTGATTTTCTCATGGGAAAGTAATATAAATGAGAGTGATACCTCCCTGTTGGCTTTAGCTGTTAGAAATGCAAAGCATGCTGAAATTGTACATAATTCTCTTCCAAAGGAACGGAAATAGCATTTCAATGGTTTTCCTCAGTGTCTCGTTGAGTTATGGTGGTGCACAATTATTCCTGTTAAATTACTCTACCAGATGGAAGGATACATTGTATCTTTAGCTAATTAAGTTGTAGGGGACTGGAATTATATCCCAGAGCATAAAGAATCTATCTAAAAGTAAATTTCTTTTAATTCAGTATAGTTGTGAAGGTGCAGCATGGATGTCCAATTAAAACTTCAAACATAAGGTTTTTCTTCTCACTTTGCTTAACATGAAGAGATACTTTCACAAAGTTGGCCTTGCCTACAGAAGTTCAAGAAGACAAAAGTGTCTTGAATGTCCAAACTACTTCAGAGCCAAGTTTATCTTCATTTGTCTTTAGTGGAGCTGAAGCGCCTTGCTACTTTTGAAATGAACTTGGCCTATGGTTCTCATCTGGTAGGAGAGCAAGATATACTGTGTTTCTGTTGCTTTTGTTTTCTTGGCATCTTGTTGCTTTTGCACAACTCCAGAGTACGATTCAGCAGTCTAGACCTAACCAGCCCATATTTCCTGATGACCCTGATGCCCTGTTAAACTGGGGGAGAAGTTGCTGGTGTTTCATCATTAATTTCTGAAGGTGGATGAAATACTGGATTGTACTTTTTGCCTGACATCAATGATTTATCACGCCTGGATATTTTCCTAGATTAAAATCTGTGGGATTTAAACACCCTATGAACTAATTCCTTCTTTTATGGGGCTTGGGGAACAACATAATAATGAACATGATTATTCTATAAAAAATAGATCATGTATCTAGGGTTCAAATGGTGACCCTGGCAAAAGCCTTGACTTTGGGAGCTAGGGGATTATCTCTGGCAGTTCTTCACTGAAGAGAGTATTTTTTCTTGGGATTCAGTGGATTTGGGAGGGGGATTTAGGCTGAAGAGTGGGATTTGCTATATTTGCAGAAAGTATGATATTATATTCCCATTACTTCTTCCCAGCTAGAACCAACTGGTGTAGATGGTCAGAAGAAAGGATAAGAACGACCAGTGGAGACCTAACCGGAAGGACTGCCAGTCATGCATATCTTAATTTTTTGATTGAATTATTACCATTCAAATGAGCGATACCCTCTATTCAAGCACCTGTTTCATCTTCTTCTTTCTCCTCTACACCTACTGAGAACCAGATACAAGTTGGCTCCAGAAAGTGCTATAAAGGTGTAATAAAATTACAGAATTTGACAACATGCAGAGAAGATGAAAATTAATTTTAAACTATCCTTGTTCTTTGATTCGATGGTTCAAGACAGTATAGTAGTATTTGCTTTTTAATCCCCTACTTATTATTGAAAAAGGATATTATTTTACCCGTAAGAGGATTAAGACGGACCTGACACAGTAGTGATATGTAACGGTTTCAGCAGACTTGAGATGTAATGGCGACTCATAAGGCCCAGTAAAACCATGGCCTCCTTGAAACTACTGTATAACCCTGTGGTGCAAATCCAAGGAGGTGTTTTTTCTTTGCTGAAAAATAGATTTATTTAAAATTCTATCAAGAGTCCTGTTCTTTTGCCTTATAGGTTACATGAAGAACAGATATATCAACAGGAAATATATCATACTGTTCAGATATTCAAGATCTCCAATTCTGGCTAAATCCAAGCAGTACAATGAGTTATTTCTGCATCTAACTCAATAAATTATGCCTAGAAAGATAACACTTGTTTGCATGGATAATGAAACAAATATTTTATGTTTCATATAGACTGCAGTGAATAACAAGGAAAAATTAGATATTTAAAATAGCTTCAGGGACTATTTCGTTTTTGAACCTGCTTTAGAAAATTAATGAAAATATGCTGATCATGTTAAATTGGTTTCCTTAGCCTGAAGAGAGCAAAAGGGCTGCAAGATCTCCTCAAATCTAATTAGCTCTTTCACCATGTGTTTCACTAAACCTGTTTTTTTATTTAGGGAATGGATATTTACCTTAGTCTGAAAAAATAAAGCATTCTACCTTTTACAGAAGTAAAATAAAGCAAAGGACTAAAGGGTTTCACATATGACCAGCACTCCCCATAAAGTGAATGGTTGTACAGGAAACAGTTTCAGTATATCCTGAAAACCCATTAGGTGATGCAAGCCAGAAAAACAAAGTGTCTCCATCCTGTACTGCTGTATCTGGTTCTCCTGCCTTGTTGGGACCACCCAGCGGTCAGGTCCATGTAGTTCTTGGAAGAGCTTTAGAGAGCATGTGTAAATAGCTTTCAGTCTCATGAATCTAATTTAAAACTCTTTCAGAAGTGGCATTTTAAGTCATCAGAACTGAGAAGTCATTGAACTCACAGAACTATACTGCATGCTGGTGTCTTCCAGTCTGTCATCCAGTGGGGAGAATGTCCATGTGTACATTGTCCAATATTGTCTTCTATTGGGATGGGGCCTTCTACAGCGAATGTCGGTCAGTCATGTGTGAAGACAAAGAGGCACTGCTCATCTTGCCTATGCTTTATATAATCACCTATGTGGAGGTGGCTGAAACACTCTGTGGCAGCCTACAGGAAGGCAGAGCAGCAATCAGAAACTTCATTCAGAGCAGAGAATAGTTACATGATTGTGAGAAGCACGTGCCATAAAGGCTGTGAGACCACCAGGTCTCTCAGAAGGACAGACTCATTCACAACTCTTCACAAAACTGCTGAGGAAGATAAAAATAGCTTTTGTCCCTGACCTGTGTCTCTCTGCCTCTCCAGCTTTCTGCCAGGCTATGGTTGCATCCATAGTTTGGTGAGGAAGCCCAGATTATCTTCACTTTTATCCTTTCTGGTGGTGCTTAGGGGTGTCTTGTGCATTTCATTCTGCCTTCATCAACTGAAGGGGAGACTGAGAAGTTTCTCCTTAGCCCACTACTTTCAGACCAGCTTCTAAGGAGCCTAAGATATGCCTGTTCTGTTTGGTTTTGTTGCAGTATTAATGTGGGATTTGACCTTTTCCTCGGTCTCCAGGTCCAGGGATAGGATAGGCAGGCAAGTCTGCTTTATTGCTTGTGTATATTACTGTATATTAAGTGACTGGGAGCCCACAGCATGGACCAGGAACCTGTTGAGCTATGCAATGAACCTGACAAAATGAGGATCTCTTCACAGTATGTTTTTTTCCCATTCTGCCTCTCCTGCTTCAGGAGAAATCACAACAGAAAGTTGTTTCTCCAAGTTATCTCATTATCCACATGCAGTATCTTGAAAATTTTCAATTGGCACAGTGCTAGAAAGAAAGTTGACAAAGGATAAACCAGTGGTATGCTGGCAATACCCCCATTGTGCTTACCAGTGCCATCTTAATGTTTTTTCTTGCAGTCTGATGGCCTGTACCATACATCATCATTTCATGCTGTAACTTTAAGCTCTCTCAGGCATGGACTGTCATGGTTGTGTGTTGTACAGCACAAAATCCTTGTCTGGTACATGAGTCTCTAGTACAATAGGATAAAAAACCAGCAACCTGCATGGTGTGAATAAACAGATTTCTTGACTATATGTTCAATTATTGATACTTGTTAGATATGAGCCAGAAAAAAACCCCAAACTCCTGCATGGAGTACAGCACAGAATATATTCAAATCAGATATGACTCTTGACAGCTTAAAAAGATAGAGCTAAAGAAATAGAGACTATCTGTGAAGATTTACTTTAAGATCTTGAAGTCTTTGTTTTTTTAATTGTTTCTGGTGACCTAATTACGTTCGGGAAGTTCAGGTTGCTGTTTTAAAAATAGTCTTAGTGATAGCAGTTGATGCCTGGGCAATGGCGAACAATTTTTCTTTCTTGAGTAAGTTTAGCTGGTGTTGCTCATGCTGGTGTTGGAATCTCTTTAACCAAATTTAGCATCATTTACCTTGACTGCCCCACAGCTTTTCTAAGCCAGCCTGCTTGTGAGGAAAAGGAAATGCTTTCACTTTAGAGCCTTTCAAAATCTGGACAAAAGCTCACTTTCTGTTCTTCAGGTTTCCTATATATGGCTTTAGCCTCGAGATGAAGACCTGCTTGCTATGCTCCCTCTCCCATCCCCCATTTCCTGCCTGGCTTCGTTAAATGCTGATTTGAAGTTGGCACACACTCTTCTGATACAAAAGTACTACTGTGTTCCAGGAACCATCAGAAAGTAATGCATTATTGCCTTTTACATTCTCTTCATATATATGTCTTCTCCCCGTGCGTAAAAAGGATTTTCATTCCTTCTTCTTAAATATCTCTGTATGTTTAATAAAAAGAAACAGTGAAGCAAAGCCCTGTCAAGAAAACCTCAGCTCATTTGGGAGCAATCTGGCCCCAGGCTATATTCTTTAGTGCTAGTATCTGCAAATTGCTAATATTAAGCAAAGTGGAATATAGAACATAATGACTTCACCTAATCATTTTCCTATCTCGTGTGCTTGTATCTGAGTATCCTGTTTCTTAGGAGAGACTAGCTTTCTTTCACCTGATCAGTGGTGGCTCATGTGATGAAATTAATGTGTACCTACATAAAAGCCTGTAAATTTTCCATTTTAACAGCACAGTTACTTTATTCTTTCTTCCTCTATGAAGCCACTATAAAATATGAGAAAAATCATTGAGACACTGTTTTTCTCCTTCACCCACAGCAGTTCTTAGTTCTGTAGAGATAATTACAAGTCATGGCAAGATGTTAGGTAACCAATCCTTTGATTGCCTATGATATCTTCTGCTGTTGTTTAAACTAATCCTTTCTGTATCTTTTATATCTGTTTCCCACTTAGAATCATTTAAAGAGTAATACCAGTCCATAACTACCGGCACTAATAAGAGAATAAGCCAGGTAATAGCAATAAAACTAAACAAGCCATACTACTGTAACATCTCGTTATTCCAAATTATGCTACAGCTACATAAACAAAGTCATTTTCAACTAGTCTTTCCTGAAATCCTCTCAAGTGAATCACTCGAATGGCTATCAGCTGATTCCTGTTGAGATCAATGACATGGGCTTTGATTGCCTTCAGAGAAAATAGCTGTCTTTTGTTTTCTTTGCAACAAAACACTTTCAAATAATATATGTTCACTTTCTCCAAGTGGCAATTGATTATTACTTGTTCCAAAGTGCTAAATACAATAGAAGTGCAAAGATTTGTGGAGCAAAGAGGTTAGCCTAATAGAGACCAACTAAACCAATATCAGCTGTATACTGTTTTTTAGCAATATTTTAGATTCATAGCCCAACCAACCAGACTCCTGCCATGAAAATTTGCTATCCTGTGTTCCTCATCCTCATGGCCACATTCCTGGCCATGTGCTCTTGTTTTTCTCTTGTCTGTGTCATTTGGGTTCCTTGGTCAGATGATTCAATCCACTGTAGCTGGAGTCATCTAACCCAGCCAACCCCACCCCATTCAGCACCTCCAGCACCTTAGAGAGGCCTCTTTTCCTCAGGAAAGTGAGATACAGGATGTCTGCTACATATGGGGTAGAATTAATCTAGTTTTGTGTTCTGGACCACAGTGGGATGTTCAGTGCATAGCAAGTTAGCCACGTGCATTAATTTTCTTGCTGTGTCAATGTCTTGGTTTATGGTTGAATCACCATATAGACTCCCTGATGGTCTTTTCAATAATTTTGTGATATTACTGTAGCAAAAAAAGTTAATTCTTAGGGGCTTGTATTTGCTTGAGAAAGCTGCTCTGCAGCAAGCTGGGGAGTAAATCTTTAGCCTCCAAAGTTATTTGGCATTGACTCCCCACGTGACACTTTTCCCCTTGGAGAATGCCTTTGTGTGATGAACATAGTCAGCCGTGGCAATGGATTAATTAAGCTGAGCAAAGGAGCAAATAATATGCAGTAGAAATACTTAAGGGGTGGCTAATGCAAAACAGTTATTTTGAACATTATGCCTCTGTAGAACCACTTCTAAGAGCCACTAGTTAAAGTATTGAGCCACATTCTAATTTGGAACATAAGGCAGATTAATTATAATAATTCTGGACCATTTGCCACCAAGACTTTCCAAGTGTCTTGCAAATACTAGGGGAACAATTTAATTTAAAAAAAAAAATTTTGAAAAATTTATTTTCACTTTCTGCTAACATTCACATTTCAGAGTTTAAAGGACTAAAATAGTTTCTAAATGATCGTACTTATGTGCTGTGAGGCAGTCAGTGTCTACATATATGTGTATACATTTATAATTGCAATCCGCAGCTCCATATTTGAAGCTTAAAATAATTAATTTTGCCTTTTTAACTGTCAGAAGAGAATTGACAGTTATAGATGTGTTATTACTGCCCTCATGTAGGAGTGCACTGAAGCACATGGGATTGCTGTTGTGATCCATACCTCTTTCAGTGAACAATAATTCTGCCCCACCTTTGGTGGAGCAGGATGGTTCAGTGATCTCTACAGTCACACACCAAGTCAATGCTGCAGGCACTGGTGGGAATCAAGAAACCAGTGTCCAGTTCTGCACTTTTTTAATTGGACCAGATATCCTCAAATTGCTTAGATTTGTATATTTTGTCCACTGAAACCAGAATTCTTTCTGCTAGCCATTGCATCCTAGTAAGTACCATGTTAGGAGCTGGCAGCGTCTCAGGGAGAATATTCAGAAAAAACAATATTTGAAGCAAACACTCTTCAAACATTGGCTTTGATTCACATTGTGAGGTTTATTTTTTAATTTTAAAACCACTCTTCTCCATGCCTTTTAATATTAAATGCATCTTCTCAGATGGCTCATAAATTCATAGATTGACTTTAAAGTTTGTTTTCTGTGCTTTTATGATGGATTCAGATGCAGAATATGATGGGAATTTGGTAAAAATAGAAAGGCAGTTACTGAGACTGAGCATGAAACATTCACATAGAAGTGGATAATTTCTCCAGTGAGCGTTGAAGAGGATTGGTATCACATTCATCTGTCACAGATGTACAGACAGAATATGTATAGACATATTCTTCTGATTTTTAAGAGTACAGAATAGATGAAATGGAAATATATGTAAGTGCAAAAGGAGTGAACACCTTTTCTTTTAAATGTCATCACGCCTGGTGAGATCTGTGGTGATAGCATGTAGTGTAATTGTAGCCCATTTTTATATTTTATATTTTCAATTTCATTGCAAATGGTATCTTAGCAAACAAGTCGTCTGTACTTCGTTGCTTGAACTATTCATCTTAATAGTGGTAGTAGGTGATAAAAACTTAATTTCTAGTTAATATGTTTATTATTGAAGATTTCCAGTGTTGTGCTAGCCTGTGTATCTTCGTCTGAAATGTACTCAAGGCAGAGGGTCTTCAGAGGGCAGCGCTTGCCACGTGCGATGCAGTATGTGACAAAGGCCAGTGTGTGACAGCAGGTACTGCTGGTCACAGCAACTCTGCAGTGAGGTGCAGCCCCTTTGATCTCCAGTGACCATTTCTAGCCTCTCCATCCCTGAGGGAACAGGCGGGACAGAAGGAAAAAAGATGTGCATTGTCACATGATGGGCAGGGACTAGAATTAGAAGTGTAGGATTGAGTTCCTGCCCCAAAGTGACAAATGATGTATTTCTGAATTGAGTGAAGATATAATTTGTTTTGTTTTTCTGCTAACTCTTGCTCCTTCTTTGAGGCTGCGTTTAACTCTGTGCATAGGAAAGAGAGCCGATCACAGTTTCTAGCTCTCTCTCTGTTGTGAGATATTGCTTAGCCAATCCTTGGTTCCAGGAAGGGAAATATAAACAAGTTCTATTCCACAATTATCTTTCACTAGCTCTTAGCAGTCTGTTTGATATAGGGTTTACTTGAAGAACAGATAAATGTCTACATGAAACATTTTATCATGCTAAAAATACTACAAAATAAAAAGCACAGCAGAGCTGGCCTACATATAAAAAGACTGTGTCCATTAAGGAAACAAGGGTGGAACTTGCCCAAGGTGCATTAAATATAATCCTAGCTTTTCTGGGAATCAACCCTACTTCTTCATTTTCAGAGCATATATTTTTCTCCGTAAATGTTCTTAGGACACTGTCATAAATCTAGTTGTTTGCTGTGTTACTCAGAAAACACTAAAATTCTGGGCCTAAAATCGCTGACCAAGAAATGTCCTGCCAGCAAGGCTTGTCGTGATTTATATTTCTCAGAGAAATCAAAAGGCCCCAGTGAAGGCTTCTCTCTGTTTCTGCAATTAGACCTTAATCCAGTTATAGCATTCCAAGTTCCAAGATGTGTTTTCCAAGTTTTCACCTACAAGAGAGATAAAAATAATGTAAATTAAATTTGCATTCATCTATTATGAATACTTATGGTAGTAACAATAATTAATGAGTAACTTCAAAGTTGCAATGGAATGAGAAAAATACTGGGATCTGAAGTTTTTCAGCTCTCTTCCTCTCTTTCCTAGCTTCCAAGCTAAAATGAACTTGTGGAGTGACAGGATGGCTGGGAAGTTTAGGCAGTAAAATCCCTGCCTCCAAGCCCTCCTTGGATCAGATGAGGTCCTACAGGGTCAGTGGTGTCTGACACAAGCCAGAAATTGGATTTGTAGTCGCATATTTTCTTCTCTTCCTTTCCAGCTTCAGAGCCCAATTTGAAGGTACGTTCAAGATTAAAACAAAAGGTGACAGAAAGGAGAAGCAGTCCTTTACTCAGGAGGAAGGATGGAAATGTCAGTTCATTCAAGAAGCGTCTTTTCGAGGTGACAGGTAATTAAGAATGGGGAAATTCTGTATCAGTTGCCACAGCTCACAGAATAGTGGTGGTACTTCAGAATTGAAACTGTTTGATAAACAAAATGAGCATTTGCAGTATTTGGCCTTATCCTGATGATTCTTGCTTTGACTTTGCATTGATATTTAGTAGCTTCGTGGCTTTTTCAAGTGATCAGGCCATATCTTTATTCAGATATATCTGAATTCACTTGATATATCAGAATTATGTCACACCAAGATGGAGTTAAAAAACAACTTGAACAAACTCACATCAATGTCCTTGTACGTGCAATTCTTGTGACAGCTTTACACAGTATGTCACGTGTGAAACTGGCACATAGATGTGAAAGTAAGCATGAAAGTTACTAAATAAAGTAGTTTCCTTATAAATTATTTCCAGATTATAATTTTTCTACAGCTAATTTATTAATTCCATTTACTGAAGCCTCTGAGAGGTTCTTGATATCCACTTCCTTAGTTTTAGCTGATTTCTTTACAGTTTGCACACTTACAAGTAGGGTATAAAGTGAAATATTTATCACTGGAGGTTTTTTCCTGATGCCATTGAAAGAGCAGAAACGTGAAACTAGATGTCTTCTTTTCCTAGCTCTGACAATAACTTGGAGCCTTTCAGATTGCTGTTACAATTATTAATATTGACTATATGACATTTTGAACCTTTCCTAACCCTGATTAAACATTGTTGCCTGAAGTCTTTTTCCCCTTGCTTTTTATTCTTTTAACTGAGAATAGCCCTTTATTTAAATGCCTATTTATACAAAAAGTGCTATTTTAATTTTTAAAAAATGAGAAAAAAAGATTAAGTTTGTGTGTCTATGATACCTATTGGAAGTACAGTGCAAGAACTTCTACATGACCAGTTAGTACAGCTGGGTATGGAGTCACTTCAGTAAATCAAAGAGTAAGATATCCAAGTAACAGCTAGGAAGCCTCCTGTAATGTCAGTCAAAGTGAAAACGTATTTTTGCATATAAACTAAGGCATAAAGAGTGAATAACCAAAGAAGTAGCTATAGAATATTTGCTGCCACATTTATATATTAATTACTTTAGCTTCTTGAGTGCTTTAATTTGAAAGCTATCCCATGAAAAAAGGTTACGTTCACTAGTGGGTTACTCTTCCATCTTTAACCTTCTTAACTGTTTCCATTACATAAGTATAATTTATATCAGTGTAGAATTAGAATAACTCAATATAAGGACATACAATGAGGTCATCCTCTCCCCCTTTGTCTTAAACAGAACTTGGGACATTTTAAATCAAGATAGCATGCAGCCTTTCAAATCCTATTTAAATGCCTTTGCATACTGTAAATATTCCTTCATATTTGTGCCAAAGATGAAGTGAAATTGTATATTTTGCCGTTAGTAATTGTGTATGTAATGATTGGTCCACAACGGGCTCAACCCCTTCCTAGACAGAAAGGATGGCCGTAGGAATTGACAACATTATCATGACCTCTGCAGGCCTGCTATCTCTGTCATTTTGATCTCTTACAGAGGCTGGATTCTTTGCAATTAAAAAGGAAAGAGTTTCTTTTCTTTACTCATTACAAGCTCGGTGTCAGTGTCTCTGCCTGATACTGAGTAGCATAACCATCTTTGTGGGAAAAATAAATACTAAATTCTTCCTATGTGACGCAGACAGATCAGAAGAGGAAAGACCAAGAGTATCTTTCCTTGTTAGTTGTAAAAAGAAAACCAAAGATATGGAGGATGAATCAAGTGTCTTTAATGTAGGTAGATAGTGTAACCGATAGATATTTTCAACAGCAAAAAAGCTCTATGCTATAAAGATTATATAATTAATCAAGATCGTGTGTACCTTTCCAGGGTGAAATTCATGTATGCTTAATCTGTTTTTCAGAATCCTCAGTCAGTAGCAGCTCCACTGGATCAGGGCCCAGTTCCCCAAGCAATGGTCCGACCAGCAGTACAACAGAAAATGAAACCTCAGTTTTGCCATCTAACATTCAAGCTGAGGTAAGACTCATTATTGTGTGGATAATTGGTCAGGTTTCTAGACTGAAGAGGATGGAAACTTTGATTTGATCATGCTCACAAGCAGAGTAATTGGGATACCAGGACACTACAGGCTGACATAAAAGTTTGTTATATATGAGATATATCTTTATGTATGAGATGCATGTTTAGAAGACTCTTTAGAAACAAAAGTTCGTGGAAAAGCAGCAGTAATGCTACTGGAAGAGTGGGAGGGAGCTGTGAAAGGAACTTAGTTACAGAATATTACTTTCTGGGATGACCTGAAGAGGTGCTCAGTGCTGAATGCTGATGAACTCCTGGGTACAAAACAGTGGTTTAGGCATTGGTGATCCTAACACATATGAGTTAGGGTGGTACCAGGTTCAGATGAGTGCTGAAGTAGATTTCTTTAATCACAGTATTGGAGTTAGGTGACTAAATCCTTGTCACATCTCCCTTTTATTTTACTGTACCTCAGTTTCCTTATCAGGGCAGTACTTAACCACCGTACGTGTCATGCCAGAATTCTTGAATACTTGTTTTGTAAAGTGAGATTATAAATGGAAGGAATCTTAGCTACTCCCTATTCTGTTTCATACATACGTGCCTATAACAACAGGAATGCAGATGGTAAATCGGTTGTGATAAACCTCATTTAGCACAGATGACATGCCCAAGTCATGCTTTCCATGGCAATATTGCAAAGGGACAGTAAACTAATTTGATTAAGAGAGACTCAAATTCCACAATGTTCTGTATCCAGTGCCTATCCTTACCGCAGTTCCTGCTTTAGTGACAAGGTTTACTGTTAATTGTTGGTTTATGCTGTTTATGTTAGAAAAATTGCATAAGAAAATGTGATTTAACAGAGTTTTAGTTAATGGAGCTATTTCTTCAGGTCAGTGGCAGGACATTCACCTAAAAAAAACCCTGGAATGGGCAGTTCAACCTCCAGCAGTGACTTTTCCCCATAATGAATTAATTGTGTGTGTGAACTATGATCCGGGGGGCAGGTGGGTGACCTCTGCACACTGATTAGTAGCCTCTCTCTGGCCCGTAACCAAAAAGAAAAAAAAAATTGCATTGATGGCTAACATGTGGTCTTGTCTCATAGCCCCCCATATGTGATTGCAAAGAAATTTAAATGATGCAGAGTAAGATCCATCATTAGGATTAGACCAGATCCTAGTTCAGTGGAATTAAGTTGTGTATTTTACTACTGGGGATGTTTTAGATAGAAGTTAGTAATATGTGGCTGTTATTACGTGCTGTATTAAACAGGAAATCTTATCCAATTGGACCTTTTATTGACTTGAGGATACTACAAAATGGAAGGGCCGTAATGTCTCAGACTGATACGTGGTGCTTGTTTCTTTGCATGTTACAGTTTCTAGACACTTGCACCATCAGAAATACATACAGTCTGGTCAGGCTGGTGGTCTCTGGAGGTTTGGAAAGGTTGTAGCAAGAACCAGCACAGTTATATTCTGCTTGCTAATAGAACACTGCCTTGCGTATTATTTGCCCCTTCTGTGCCAGACATCAAAAATTATAACCCCAACATACAATTAGAGATGCTCAAAGTTCCTTTAGAAGTTGAGCTCTTCGTGCTGGCGTCGGTCACTTCACTCAGTGAGATGTGCTAAGAAGCTGAAACTACAGACTTCCATTTCTGGATCCAGTTGGGGATTTCTTTACCTCTCTGGTTACTTGACTCTTAGTGCTGTGGTCTTGTGGGTTCAAACATTTTTCCATAAATCTCAGTTTGAGTGATTCTTATTTCAGTGGGATTTTCTTTGGTAGTTTAACAGCAGCCAAACTCCTACATATCTCTTTCCCAGTTTAGTGTTAGCCAGCTCTCAAAGGCTATACAGCTAATCAATTTTTCATCAGATACACAAAGTACAGAAGTTTCTAATAATAGGATGAGTGTTCAAAAATCACCCAAAATATCCCTTGTTTTTCTGTAATCCCACATGACTCACATTGCTGTTGTTTCATAATCGTCGTTGTGACATTTGCAGTAAGTGTTGTGCTCATATCTGAGTGGGTGGATAGCCGCGGTTTTCATGGCAGCAAATAAAACACTTTTTGCTGGGGAAAAACAGGTTGCTATGACAGAGTCATTTACCAGTAAAACATGAGTCAGTACCATAAATGATTACACTCCAGTGCATGGACAGAATTAGAGCATTATCAGTAATGAAACAGATTTTTAAAGTATTTTTACCACATCCATTGGAATAGTGAGACTTTTAAGTGATTTACTCTCTGGAGCAGACAGTCTGGTGGGTAGACATTTACAGTTTTTTGAATGAACGAAGGTGCACTGCACATGCTGCAGCTTTGCAGATAATCTTTTACTATCACAGTTCCCTTAATGGTGCTTTCACTGCCATTTGTTAAAACACTGGTCTCATTATACGAAACTTGAAAGTTGAACTCAGGATTTTAATTGCACCTTATAAATAAAATCCTGTTTTTATTAGGCGCAGTTGTCTCCAGTATCATCAAGGTTCACCGCAGTAGCTATTTGTCTCCTGTAGCATGCCATACACTTTCAGGTCACCTGCTGTGCTGGGGCTAAATCTTACTTGCCTGAGAAATGCAAGCAGGATTGAGCCCCTGCACAGCATGTCCCTTGAGTTCAGAGGGACAACCTGCTTTAGTCATGTGAAATGATTAATTTTAGGCATTCATGGTCTGGTCAAAAGCCATTGAAGGCAATGGAAAGTTTCCAGTTGGTGTAACTGGGCTTCAGATCAGTTTCTTTCTTCTATTTGTGCTTTGGAAAGCAGTATTTCTTAGAATATCACTTGATTATACAGGAGACGTAAATTACATATGTGACAGATAAACACATACTTGTTTTGTGCAACCCCACAGCCCCATGCTTTTAACACGCAGCTCCTTGAGGTGATCTTTGTAAGGGGCTAGTGGAAAAAATGTGTAGGTTTCTGACCAGCTGATGAGGTTTGTGTCAACTGTACATGAAGAGAGTCTAAATTAACTTTTTTAATTTAAATCATCCCAAAAGCCTCAAGAAATACAAGTGTAAGTAATGTGCATATAAACATGCACACATGGGTGTTCCTGCTTCTCAGCAGGTCCCACAGCACAACTGAAGCACGGTCACTCATGGTTACTTGATGATCATCGTGCACTGTTACACTGAGTTCTTGTACTCTATTTTAAGAAAGGGGATAACTCCGTTGACAGGCTATTTTAAGCATCGGTAAGCAGGATCTGTGGACCCAAGGAGTAGGTATGTAGAGGAGCAAGTAGGACAAGTTGCTCTTTGGGGTAACTTAGGTGCCAATCCAAAGCATTGTGTCAGCATGTAGGATGAGGACATGGCTTAGCCATTGTGCTGCCAGATGACTCTGTTGGCAACTCCTGCTTGCGCCACCATTGCAAAGTATTGTTGACCATGTAAAAAGAAAAGCTGCAGCTGAGATCACGTATTTCTGCTTCCGGAGGACCCTGCTTGAGCAGGGTGGTTGGACTAGATGGCATCCAGTGGTCCCTTCCAACCTTACTCATTCTGGGGTTCTGTGATACACAGAGGACCCTGATCTACGCAGGTGGACTACTACATTTATTTTGGGAGATGAGGTTAAACTGATGCTTAGGATAATATTACCTGAAAATATTTTAAAAAATCAATCACTTACCAAAATGAAAATGACAGGTTATTAGCAGTATTAGAAATTAAATTAAGATGCTTTTACTAATAAACTCCTGTTTTCAACATTAAACTCCTATGGTAAATAACATCATTGCTTCTGACTGATGAAACAATCATGCCTGACCTTTGTGTGGGAGTGTGATTTACTGCTATACACCCTGCTACTGTTACTTTTATTAATTCAAATCTTAGAAGGTAATAGTGGCATACCAAAAACCAAATATTAAACCTAAGTCTTTCAAGTGGCTTTGTATCAATGCTGCAGTTGCTACAAGTTTGATTATATTCTAGGAGTCGCATAGAGTGTCCATTTTCACTTAAATATTTGTAGACTCCCGCCATAATATCTCCATAGTCTTGACATACTTGGATTTATTCATGGTCAAAGGTGGATGTTATCAAGGCAAGACACTGTTAGCCAGGAATTAATGTAATATACAAGTGGAGCTTCTTTGTTTCCTACGCTATCTGTTGACATTCCCTAGGTACCAAAAGAAAATTACAGGGATAGACTTCTACTGTTATTGTCTCAGTGATAGGTCGTATCTCCAAACAAACTGTATGAGGAAGGTTATGTTTTGGAATAACATCCTGTGTTTTTGTGCTTAACCACTTTTCATTGATGGTCTGAAGTTGCATTGTATTAACACGAAGTATTTTACAGAGTTAATTGATATTCCAGGTTTGTCTGGGGGAAAATCTACAGCTCCCCACAACATGCTTGACAAGTTATTATATTTACTTTAGTCAAAGCCCGAGTGTGCAGTATCCCTCTTGGAGGTGGTCTATTATTGGAGTCCCATATGCTTTTTGTTTGGGAAGAAAGCAGTCACTGTGTCATACTGTTACACAGGGTATTCTTTTTCAAGGATGTTGTTCCCTTGGGGACCATATCATGCCAGAGTTCCTAAGTCTAATAAGACCTTTGTAGCTCTTATTGTGTCAAAGTTCTGGGAGGGAAGCAAGAGTTAAACAGAAAATATAATTCAAGCAACTCTACTAGACCACATGTTGAAAAATATCACTGTTCAAACTGAAAGGCAAAGGCTTCAAAAAGATTCCTGATGTGGTAATCTTTTTATGTTTCTTACAAATTAATCTATGGAAAGAAAAAGGGTGATCTTTGTAGAATGTCTGGTTTTGTTTTAAAGTAATTAAAAATATATCAGCAGTTCCATGTCCTTGAAAATTGTATCACAAGTCTTCAAAAGAAGTGTTAAAGATTTTAACTTGAATGGATTAGGAAAGCTGTGAGGGGTATCCCATCATCAGGGAATGACAGGATGCTACTTTTATGTATGTGCAGACAGAGAGAGAGAGAGACAGTCTATTATTTTAAATAGCAGATGTGGCAATATGCCTTACTTTCTACACAAAAGCTCCATGTTAATGGAAGTAAATAATGTGCCTGAAACATCCCCATCTCATAATTTGGCTAAAAAAAGACATGGACTAGTTAAAAACCACATTTCGTACCTTACAACAAAAGTTGTAATAACCGTGGTAAAGGTTTAATACATCCATATTTGTGATTCAGCTGGATATAATCCTTAATTCACTGGATAAATTCCCACTGAGTTTCTTGGAGTGAAAATCCAGCTGATAAGAACTGATGTTGAACTGATGAGAAGTTGATAAGATGGTCTAGGAATCCTCAAGATTTCAGCTTTGCATGGAACTTTGATTCCTTACTAACCAAGGAATAATCCTAGATACATATCAGTTGTTTTCTTAAGAAAAGAACTATCAACAGTTTTTTTACAGGGACAGTAATTTTCTGTATCGGGAACTCCATTGGAGTGCAAACCAATGACTGGTACATAATGGGCTTTCAGTGTGTTGGGATATGAGGATAAAATTACCAAGATAAAAAGCTTGGAGATTTACTTCTGTTGTTTTTCCCCTTTATTCCAGCACCTGGTTTCTCAGCAACGCCTTTTGATACAGGATGAATCAGTGAACTTGTTGAGTCTGTACACATCCCCTTCTCTGCCCAACATTACCTTGGGACTTCCAGCAATACAACCTCAAATCAGTGTAAGTGGCCAGTCTCAAGCCTTCCTGCATATGTTTGCTTCCAGAAAACCTACTTTCTGATTATCTTCTTTATTTTTGGCATTTCAGAACATAAGCAATTCAAAGTAGGAACCATTCCTCTCTATGCATTGGGCAGCATCTGGATATTTAAAGGGCACAACTTGAAAGCAATATTCATTCTTGATCTCAAATAAACATGTGCCAGTGTGGATCTTAGTGTGTGTATGGGCCACATGCATTGCATTTATGCCAGATAACAGATTCCGGATGTGGAAAGAAGTATATGAGGAGATTTTTTAGTTTAAAAGTGTGAGGAGATTATTTAGTATAAAGGTTTAATTATATGATCACTTCTACCTGATAAATTACAGCACCTGCTGCTTTTTATGAGATTCCAGTAGTGACCTAAACTGGGCTGGAGCACTGTAGGAGAAGAATGTAGTATTCCTGTAGCTCAGTAAAATACCTGAAAACTTTGCTGCTGGTTAAAATTTACCTGCTTTCCAACAACAACAACAACAAAAAGTAAAAATACAAATGCAGTTCCAAGTCAAAGTTACGTGTTATTTTATGGCTTTTTCAATACATTTGCTGTTCTTAGCAGTAACATGTTGCTGTAATCTAACATTTTAACATCAGGTACAGAACTTTGCAAAGAAAATTATGTAAGCCTGAAATCAGTTCTCTAGAAGTCTTAGTAAATGATTGTTTTTGAAGGATGGAAGAATCAAACATCGTGAAAAGTAGTGCTTACTTTTTCAGAGGATATCACCAAAAATTTCTTAGGTATTTCACAAAAATATGACTAGCTTCAACTGGCTTCAAAGTAAATTTATAACATTAAAAAGAAATGAAAATATGTTTCATTTGCTCACTCAAAACTTGTAAGCTTTTGATGTGGCCAGCTAGCACCAAATATTACTTTTGGCACTAGAAAAAACAAAGGGATTGATTTATGCAAGGAATGTTTATTTCTGTTACTAGAATAAGCTGTTGCAAATTGAATGTAAAGCTTACTTTAGTGTTTGTTTTTCAGGGGAGGGTGATAGCAGTGTGAAGTAAGCATACACCAAAAAAACTGTTGGTGGAAACCTTGGTTTAGAATTACGGAATTCAGATTATCAGAGATACTGTTTTTACCATGACATACCATAAGTGTTTATCTGCAAGCCTCAACATGCATTTTTCTGTTAGGTTATTATTCTTGCTGTAAAAATTGTTATTCTGCTTGAACTGCCGCTTCAAGATTTTTTTTTTTTTAATAGTCAAAGAAAAAAGCAATATAAAGTACATTTGCAATGATGAAGGGCCAAAATTTCCAAAAGCTTTAAATCAATAACCGTGCAACTTAAAAGGCACTTCGAAATGCCACACATGTACAACAGCTCTTGATGATTCTGTAGATGAGAGTTTAACTGTGCAACTTTGCTTTGCAAAGGGTAAAACTTACATTTGTGCTGTCCTTCAGGGAGTCAGGGAGTGCTCCAGGAAAAGTAATAGCTTCCCACTACTACAGGTAACTCTTGTTTTGCTGATTGGCTTGCTGTGTGATGGAAAGTTATGTGAAAAACCAAGCCTTGCCTATTCCAGACTCAATGTAAACTATTTCCTCTGGTACTCTAGTTTCCTGTGCAGGAGGCTGTGGGAAGGTCTTTAGGAATTTTAAGGATAGGTCCCATCCTTTCATTAATAATGTTCTAACTAGTAGTTCCTTATGCTTTGGCTTTTATTACTGATTTTTTTTTCAACTGCTTTCATTACTCAGTTTCTCACAGCATTACACTTAACTGGCATGTTCTTCCTTTTTGTCTCACAGTCAAAGTGTAAGATAGGGATGTTCACCTTTTCTTCTGTTTGTGTTTCTAAAGAGTGACGTAATCAAGCAGAGGTATAAATGACCACTTCTCTGAAAAGCAGTTACCAATGCTGTTGTTCTTTGACAGGCTTCGTCATCATTCAAAGAAAAGCAGAAGGGGGAGACCCCATCACTTAGACAAGGAGTGGCCTTGGCTGGACAGTATGGAGGAAACATTCCTCCATCGTCAGCTCATCCTCACATTGCTTTGGAGGGAAAGCCAAACAGCAGCCACCAAGCTCTCTTGCAGCATCTGTTACTGAAAGAACAAATGAGACAGCAAAAACTTCTTGTGACTGGTAATGATCAAAGCTCCAACAGTGCTAATTTAAGATGTTTTTATTAACATTTGTGTTCAGTTTAAATTAAATGCGGGTAATACAGATACCATACATCTTAACTGTTGGGAAAACTGGAAGGGTGGAAGAAAAAAAGGACAGTATCTTTGTTTTCCCTTTTAGTGATTCTGTTCCAGTCTGTTAGCCTAAAAGAATTCTGTGATTACAGAAAAGAGAAAATGATTACTTCATCACATTCTTTTGCAGCAGCTGAACTTCCCAGCATGGCGAGGCACGTGGTACATGTCCCGCTGCATCAGTGCAGATGCAGAGTTCTGCAACATATACACCTCTTCTTACTGAAAGCTTTCTTTCCTGTTAAAACTATTAGTTTGTTGTTTTTCACAGGGGAGTGAAATGTCTCTGTTTTGCAGGAGCGGTTCCTCTTCATCCGCAGTCTCCTTTAGCAGCAAAGGAGAGAGTCTCACCTGGCATAAGAGCTGCCCACAAACTGCCTCGTCACAGGCCACTGAACCGAACCCAGTCAGCTCCTCTTCCTCAGAGTACTTTGGCCCAGCTCGTCATCCAGCAGCAACATCAGCAATTTTTGGAGAAGCAGAAACAATACCAGCAGCAGATCCACATGAATAAGGTGAGTTCCCAAAGTAAAGAATTTCCAATAAATTTAAAGCTGGGAAACTAACAAGGAAGTTTAGTTATTTGTGCCATGTCGTCATGGACAGTAGAGAGGTTCTTGCAGGAGTGTCTTTTTTGTTTATGCACAGTTGAAATTAAATTTGCATGGATCTTAATTTTAAGGTTCTGAAATAGACTACAATTCAACAAAATAGAGTTCAAAGCAGCTTACAGTTTTACCTGACAGGTGGTTTCCTGTTGAATGGTAAATAATGCCTTAAAAATTGACATATGTACTTTTGAGCTGCAGCAATCACTCCACTTTCTGCTTTTGAATTGTATTAAAACATTTCTTATTGTGGACTACAATGTTGCATAAATAGATAAGTCATTTGAACTCAAATCAGCTGATTAAATTCATCGGGTTTATGTAAGAAACCTACTAAACATCTGGAGAAATTTTAAATCAGTGTTTATCAGACTGACTTTTCTCTGTGAGTAACTTGAAAGTTTGTTACCTATATGGTGATAAAAAATGACCATATAAGGAGAAAGAGAAAAATGTGCTGTTGCTGATATCTGACACAGAGTTGAATCGTGCAGTACAAGATTCCCTCTACAGTAACACCTTATCCTGAGCAGGGGCAGGGGGAAGAAGAAAAGGGACCATCCATTAATAAACAAAGAGCAGCAGGATCTAAATAGATTTATCAGGAAGCAATACTTCTACAACAAAATCACTTTGTTACCTGCTCTGAAATTAAGATATGCAAGTAATTACATGTTTTTATTTGGGGAACATTTTTCTGCCCTTAGTACACAGCTTTCCACAAGTTGTTTGCTGAAGCTCCACTAGTATTGCAAAGATATTAATTATGCATCTTTAGTTGTCTTCTTTTGTTTTAGTGTTACTCAATAACTATATATATGAGGCAATGTCAAAGAAGAAAAGATGAAAAATGGACGTTTAGCTCTTGTACCTAAGGAAAAAAAAATAATTCCACCTTACTTACTGGGTGAATTTCCCAGGGGTTACTGATTCTTTGGAATCTACTAAGAATTCCCAACAAAATTAGAAACAAACCTAGAGTTTAAGTACATAGTTTTTACAGTGGTTTGGTTATTAAATCTTGTCTTAATTAGGAAAAATGAAGACCAGAAAACTTCAAAGTTCAGAACTGATCCTTGCATGTTAACCCCTCTCAGCTTGGGTGTTTTGATTACTCAACTAGGACTCCAGTTGGCTTTTCTTTGAGTATGCATTCCATATGTTTAATCAAGATGGCATATGTATATCTCGTAGCCTGAGGTTTTGAAAATATTTCACCTTCCCTCCATTGTCTGAAAAGAATTTTTAACTGGTAAAGTACTAACTCTTTGTACTATAAACCCATCAGTTCATGCATTCCTCACAAAGCAAAGAACCCCACTGACATGTTTTTGTTAGATAATATGCTTATTGATATAAATTCTACCATACCATTTGGGGGTATGTGCTGTGGCGTATATGAACATTTGTCCCCAGTTAAAATTGAACTTGATGCACATAACCACCCATTTCTAGTCACATAGGACTAGGAATGCATTGCATCTTACCAGAGCTAGACTGGATAAGGAAGTAAAAAGATTGGTTTGTGATAATGCTTGTTTCAGTAACGGGTTTTTTTCAATTGAACTACAATGAAAATACATGTTAATGAGAATAATTCCCTCTCATACTTGAAATATGCCTTCATTCTCACATGATTCTTTGTGATGAAGAGACAAAACTGGTGAACCTAGCTTTTATTCTGTACAGTATAGGCTATACACATATGCAGATAGTGGAAACTTAAGTCTATCCTAGAGCCTCTGTCTGCCTTGAACCTCCATAACCTACTTTTGCCCCAAGAGGTTCTCAGTCTCCTTTACCCCTACTCCCAGAGCAGCCAGCCTTCTTCATGAGCACAGTAACTCTTCAGAGCATCAAATAAACACCTGAGGAGGAATAAGATCTTGTTGCAGCCAGAGAAGCACTGGGTTTTCTGAGAATGCATATGGTTTATCAGACTTTACAGTTTGCAGCATCTAGGTTCTTCTCCATTCTCAGAAGAATCATTTTGAGAAATAGTATTGAAAAATGTCAGAGCTCTAACCATGGATCTGTCCTCTGCAAGGACACAGAAAGCCAAGGGGCTTCCTTATGTACTTATAGAACATGATTTTTAAAATCTGGAATTTAAGGGTAGCCAATAGAAAAGAGAGTTTAAAAAAGACCAGAAAAGATAAAATAGTAGAGTAGCTTTTAAATACTGAATTTAAAGCTGTATTCTTTAACCTTTTAGCTAAAAGTTCAGGTTGAACGCCTGTGACTACGTAAGGTTTTTGAACTCTGCTAGCGTGGTAGAATATACTTTGTTTGGTCTTAAAACTTGCCTCTGTTCACAGTTGGAGTTACTTTTTGATTACATAATTTGCACAGCTTCACAATCAAACTCTGCAAAGCAGAGTTATAGTTATTTGAAACTTTAAACAGTAGATATTCTAGACCAGGTGGGAAAGCAACCTAGTATTTTATTTCTTGGGATAAGATTGGGCATGTATCAAATGAACACATGAACTTGTTTTTTTCTGTTGTTCTGTCCTTTACTTTTCTGTTTATAGGCTGTATAATGAAATCTGCACAGAGGTATAATTCCTGCCTTTTCAGTCATGGAAAATGCAGAGGTTTCATTTAATAGGGAATACGCAAGGATCCTAAAAGTTTTGGTAATAAAGATCAGAACCATTTTAAACTGTCAAGACTGCGAAAGCTGGTTGATCAAGAGATTAGAACAAATCAATATCTTCTTTTTTGTTTCCTATTTCTCTTGACATTTCATTCCTTATGTTTAGGACTTCAAGTACTTAAGTCTTTAGTATTGAACTGAACCCACAATCTGAGTGCTTGCCTTGAGCTAAGATGATAGGGCATGTGTCAGCACTCCCTGAAAACTGGTTTTGGTTTTGGTCAGATCTCTTTGGCCGACTTACAGGTGTAACAACAAAAACAGGAACAGAACCAGTTTTTCCCCACCCCATTGTTCTTTTATTTATCTTGTATTAAAAAACCCCAAATTTATTTTCTTTGAAGAAAAAATATACTTCACGAGCAAGCCAGTGCTCCAGTGAGGGTGATAACAAGCAAAATCTAACGTAGGTCAGAGGTAAAGGATTCCCCTGGATCATTTACATTCTGAAAAGAAACAAATCATTGCCAAAAGGTGTGCCTCTGTCCTTACTAGCAAAGAGGAGATCCCCTATGGATTATTTCTGGTCAGCTGTCAGATGCCTGGCTTTTGATGTGGGAAATGGTATATGTATTCACTGAAGTCTGACATTTATACCTGTGGGATCTAGTACACTGACCTTCTGAAAACATTCTGCAAATGTTGACATCTCTTCTAGAAGTGGGTAAAAACCCTTGTCCGAGAATTAATAATGAATGTGAAGTAACCTGAACTCAGCTTGTCTTAGGGAAGACCAGCTTTGCCATTGTCAGCTTTAATATACTTCTGTCCAAATGACAGCTTATTTCCTCATAACGCCCTTTGATCACCATTGCAGATCTTCATTCTGCTCAATAAAGGGAGACCAAAGTCCAAAACCCTCAGTTAAAATTAATGCAATTGGATACCACAAGACCACTAGTACAATAAAAAAACTTAAAATCTTGATATTATTGTGTATATCTATATCTAGAGAGCTTTGACCCAGCCACTTGCAGAAAAAAAAGGAGGATTTTGATGTAACTAATCTAAATGCAAAGCCTCTAGCAGAAGTCTGTGTTCAAGAAAATCTCAGAAATCATAACGTGAAGAGTACATGAACAAAGCCATCTGTCTTTAGAAGTTATTTTTGCCATGTATGATGAATAAGGCCTGCCTCTACTGAAGCTGAACTAGCACTGTCTTCACTGGGGCCAGGCCAATATTTTATTTGATCGATGCAGAACCCTATTTGTGTTCTTAAGCTGTGTATTCATAGCATTTTGGCAATTTGTTTTCAATGGTAAAGTTCTCTGTATTGGAGAAGTAAAGGGTAAAATAATGGGGCAAATGGTAGTGTGCTCTAAAGTATGGGAAGTGTATGGATAATGTTAAGGCTTTTATAAGAAACACCTGAATTTCAGTTTCCATTCTAGGATGTCAATTGGTTTAAAGCATCCCTATATAGGGAATCGGTGACTAGGCAAATCTGTGAGGTAAAAAAATATATAGGAAGTGAATATTCACTAGTACTTGGATGGTGTACTCAGTTTACCATTATCTCTTAATAAAAAAATGAAAAATAATACAGAAATTTATGTTGATGGAAAAATAGAACAATTGTCAGTAGGAATATTGAAATATTGATTAACCCCAGATTAATGATTCACTTCTCTGAATGATATTTAATGGAATGTGGAAGACCAGATCAGGTTCAGCAGCACTAAATCAATCTAGCTTCATTAAACATATTACACTGAGGTTTTGGTTTTGCAGCTTACGAATCTGACTAGCATCTTCTGTAGGTGAGAGATATTCTTTCAAATATTGCTTATAGCAGGGGATTATTTGGGCAAGACTAGAGGAACTGATGCCTGTTCGGAACTGGAAAATGCCCAGAGCATTTTCTCATGTATTGAGAACTAATGTTTAAGCCATAATGCAGAAGAATGATTTTGAAAGACAAATACATCCCTTAGAAATATTGTACTACGTGAGTAAGAGAGACAACAGGAAGCAGGTGCCAAGTTGTCTTCAGTGCAGCTAACAACATACCCACAACACACATAGCTGGTAAAGCAATCTGATGGCCATAGGGGGGAAGGGGAAAAAGTGGTCTGTAAGAATATACATGAGTTCATAGAAGTGACTGCCGTGTATTTAAAATGAACAATTAATTAAGGATGGAAACGTATTGGTTGGCTGTTGCAGGACTTTGTGGTTTTGTCTCTTTGTAAAGACATTTAAAAAGACGGGCTGCATCTGAAGGACCTATAAAATGGTCTATTGCAGTGTCCAGATTATTTAATCTTCCATTTTTCTGCAACCAAGCAGGTTAGGATATGTTTGACGTCTCTCTTTTTGCTTGGACTCTTGCAGTTATACAATGGAGGTGATATCTGTAAACACTTCCTCTCCTGCTGACATTATTTACTTTGATTCATGCATGTCCCTTATATCTTAATTTCCTGAAAATAAAAGCAAAAAACATACAGGTTACATTAGCATGAAGACATTTTTTTAGTGACCACTGAAACTGGAATAGGTGATAGCAGTAAAGTATACTGGTTAAATATAACCAATATGTGCAACCCTTAATTTTTTAGGGAAATAAACTATGGGTTTGTTATTGATTTTAAACATAGTCTTACTAAATCTCAGATTAAGCAATCACTTTTTAAAAATAAAAAAAGATGAATTAAAATTAGGTGAAAGTCTCACATGTACCTACAGATAAAATCACTAAAAAAATGCTAAGTGGAAGGTTTAAACATTAAGTGTAAGCAGAAGTATCCAGCTGAGCAATGAAAAGACCCGAGCAGTGTTTCATTCAGAACATTTTCTGCTGTGTAACCCATGTTTAGATAGAGAAGATAGAAGTACTGATTCTAACCTGCTATCTTCACATGTCTCCAGATACAGTACTACTACCAGGAGATATAATTTAAGATGAGGTGTTTCTGACTCAGGAGAACTGCCCAGTAATGCTACTAATATAATTACTGGAATAGGATGGGGCCAAGCTGTCATTAAAAAAAAACTTTGACAAATATGAAAGCATTGTGGTGATACAGAGAAAGCAGTCAGCTGTGGCTTAGCAGTCTGAGCAGCAGAAGGGATTTTCAGGTTTTGGGTCATGTCCCACCCACTCCATCCATGCAGTTTATTCATGCTACATCGTATGAGAGGACATGACTGTAGTGCCTCATAGCCCCTTGCCTGAGGCTTAGGTAAAGTCACAGTGGAAAGGATGTTTTTAATAAAACTTTGCAGTAAAGAAGATAATATAAATACACTTTGTAAAGTCTATTGAGTAAATATGTAAAGACTTTAATTTCACAGAGTTTTAGAAAATTTAATATGCTTATCTTCTCCTGTTGCTGAAATCTGGAGCAAATCACCTGCTGAGTTCCATGGCATGGGAGCTGGCTCCAAAACAGGAACACTGCAAGTTGAAATGCACACAAATACCACTCTAAGTCTCTGCAGCCCCTTTATGTGTGCTTGTTCTCTCCCCTCATTGCATGCAAGAAGTGTTTGAAGGTGATCTCTGTATCGATGCTATACTGCAGTCCATCATGTGTTACCTCAGAAAGCTCAGCAGCAGATCTGTATCCATACAGCAGTGTAAAGAAGAAAGAGCTGGACATAAAAGTGAAAAGCATAAAAGAAAGGAGAGCAGTAATGAGCTAAATATGTGTCTTAACTTTGCTGTGGGCATGCACTCGTTTTCTCTTGGCTTCCCCTCCAGAAAAACCCACCTGGTGTCAAGTAACTGGCACAGGGAATGGTTTACAGATGGATCAGCCTCAGTGATTCTCGTAGTTTATATGATTATCTGTCACACAGATGTTTCAGCTTGGATTTGCTCACTAGCAGCCAGCCATGCAGCCTTACCTGCCTTTCTCTTCCTGCTTGAGGGGTGGAGAAGGCTCCCCACAAATGGTTAAATAATTAATAATAATAAGTGACAGGAGTGTACCTGAGCTGATTACAAGTAGTTAGCTTTAGTACCTTCTTGGTCAGTGTCATCCCCCTGAGAAACAACTGAAAAAGATTTATAGATTTGATCTGAGAAATTTTTCAGATGCTGCATAATAAAAGGAGACTCTCCACTTTATTTGAAGTAATAACGATTGCCCAGTTTAGAGCATGCCACCTGCAGCATGTGGGATACTCATGTTGTGATTTGCCAGTAACTACAGTAATTAAGAGGGATTTTTTATTCGTTTCTTTTTAGTAAGCCATTAAACTCCCATTACACCTCAAAAATGAAGGTTTGCTGTGAGAATAGCCAGACAGGCTTCCTCTGAGGAATTTGTTTCTACACTGGTGTGAGGCATATGCATCAAAGCATCAACTGGAACTGTATAAATTTATCTTTCAACTCCACTTGTTGACTTCATGGGATTTCCTAAATCCAGCTGCAGCTTCTTGATCACAGTTTACATAACAACCTGGCATTTTTCTATATGCATTAGCAAGCTGAATGAAACTGGATGGTCCATGGTTTGTGACAAAAACAGACATCCTGAAGCCATCCATATACTCAGTAACTGAGTACGTAACACTAGCTAAAACTCAGTTTGAAAAACATGATTGATGATTAGGGGGAGGCAGCTGGGAAGAGGAGAGTATGTAAGAGTAATGGTAAAAGGTGTTTTTTCCCTCTCAGCATCTTTGACTTAGATGATACAAAACAGTATTTAGTTGAAATCAAGCAGGCCAGTTGAGCAAATGATAATTACTCACTTGACCCTGCAACTTCTTACTCACGTCTTTTTGTGCCTCTTTCAACAAAGTAGGGATTTTTTTCAGTTTAGGCTTTTGGACCACATTTGGAGTATTTTGGTATGCATTGGCTTCATCTTAAATAGCAAAACACAAACTGCACATGATTGCAGCACTCAGACATCCAGCACCTCTGCAGAGCTTTACAATAGCAGTTACTGGGCTAGAACTGGTGTTGCCTGGGTAGCTATGTTAGATCATCATTGCTGGAACTGGGATACCTGTACAATGCACCACAAAGGCTGTAGTCCTTCCAGTCATGGACAGACAAGCTTGTAGTATCCTTGTGCCATGGGATAGGGGACTGACACCAGCTCTTTGTCACTTCTCCTTTGTTGGCTTTCAGTGCCTTCATGCTTTAATTGATAGAGACATTTGTGTGAAAATTCTCAAATTTGCTTATAACAAAATATTATAGTTTAATAGTTTGCTTATATCTTAGTGTTCCTTTATTATTTTGTGTTGTGGAAAATTAACTGTAACATGGTATTTCTTCTTTCATGTTTGAAGAAGATGAAGGAAGACTAATTTCTCTTGTTTACCAGCTGTAGCAGTCTAACAGATGTGTCATGTTTTTCATTACCCGTGAAATGGATAATGAAAATCTATATACATGGTATTTTCTACTGCAGAATAAAAAGTGGCCTTTTGCTTAGGGACTTTTGTTCTTTTTCCCTTGTGCATGATGGTGCATGGCTACATGGGTTTGCTGTGGACACTTTCATCCATGCAGATCTAGTACTTCTTGGTGTTTGGCATCAGTGAAAGGAGTCAGTACTTGTTCCCCTCTTCTCTTTCCAGATGCTCTCTAAGTCCATTGAGCAGCTCAAGCAGCCTGGCAGTCACCTGGAGGAAGCTGAAGAAGAGCTTCATGGAGATCACTCAATGCAGGAAGAGCAAGCTCCCACCAGCGGTGCCAGCGTTAGGGCTGAGAGCAGCAGTGCTGGTGTGGATGACAGAATAGGACAGCAGGTGGGGGCTGTGAAAGTCAAAGAGGAGCCACTGGACAGTGATGAGGATGTTCAAACCCAGCAAATGGAATCTGGGGAGCAAGCTGCTTTTGTGCAACAGGTAATAGGCAAAGATTTAGCTCCAGGATTTGTAATTAAGGTTATTATCTGAACATCACATGCGTTTTCTAGGCTTTGATAAGCAACTGTGTTTTGATTCACTGAGCTAGCAAATCCTGATTTACCGTTCAAAGAATTTAACAAATGCAGATGTGTTGTATGTACACTTGAAAACATAGCGAAGCTCATCTTTATGGCCACTAATTGAGAAAATATCTGTTGCAGTCAATTATTCTACATAAATCTTTGCGTAATAGCTGATAGACGTTGTATTAGCCCAGAAATACCTTACATCGCTTAGTTCTAGTGAAAGAGAGCTCGTGTCACCTAGCCTGTTGAAATCAGCAGTTGATGGAATTAGTTTCCAGACCTGATTGATGAAACATTCGTTTGATTTTGAATCCTCTGACTTCTGCTTTCAGCTGTCTGTATATATTGTATCATACAGTCTTGAACACTGTTAATGTTAGGGTATTTTTTTCCCAGTAGACAGGTACTGACTGCTATCTTAGTGGTCCCAGGCTGGTGTATAAAGTTTAATTTAGAGAAAAGTACAAGGTGGATATAAAGAGGCAAGGCAAGGCACTGTTTTAAAATTGCATTGTTTTCTTTTTTGCACTGCTTGGTTAATTTTTCATTCTGTCTTATTTGATGATAATGTCCACAGAGACATCCCTAAATGCAGCAGATGCGAATACTGGTGAGAAGCAAAATGCAGCATTAGGTTCCAGTCAGTTATTAGGACATTACACGAAAAGCATAGAACTGTTATCGTTATCATCTGATATCCAATCACTTGTTTGTTTTTTTCTTTTTTAAATGAAGACTAATT
This sequence comes from Eulacestoma nigropectus, assembly GCA_013397775.1. Lineage (NCBI taxonomy): Eukaryota > Metazoa > Chordata > Aves > Passeriformes > Eulacestoma > Eulacestoma nigropectus. The sequence goes on along the minus strand of VZTE01001604.1, from coordinate 228,568 downwards.
GTACAATATCACATAACCTTTACCATGGAGTCTCGTGGACAAATCCTAAAATAACAACTGTGCATAGAATGCCACCTTGACAAAAGGCAGGTTCAGCTTGCCTGGGTGCTTTAGCCGGAGCTGAAAGGCGCAGCTGTGCGTGCAGCCCGCGAGCTGCATCCCGGCCCATCCCTTACAGTCGGCAGAGCAAGGCTGGGTGCAGTGCAAGGCCCTGTTTATTTAAGTCGATACTTTGTCAGGTCCCTGCTGTTCTCCTGCAGAAAAGTGATTTTGGGAGGGGGGGCAGGAAATGCCTTATGGAAACAGGAAGCCCAAGTGATTCATGTGCTGAGGAATGCGGGGCAGGGGGGACGGGGCAGCGCTCCCTCTGTTTTTAAAGGCACTCTATGAATTGATTTATTGTCAAAGAAAATAACAAAGCGAGTAGGGAAATTGTTAAGGAAGCTTTCCAGTGAAACATTTCCTTCATATTCCCTTTTGATATGTTTACCTTGTTTTATAGGTTTACTTTTGTTAAGCTAGTTAAAGATTCGTTGTATTAAGATCCCCTTTAATATGGATAATCCCAAACTGACCTGGACTCCTTGTCAGGTTTTTTTTCTATTAAAAATATTTATATTTCTAAAGCTGAGGTATTTTAAGGTGCAGTATCCAGTTTCAAAAGAGATAGTTGTTTTGCCAAATGTAGAAATTGTTCTAAAATATGTTATTAGCATGTGTTGTTTACATTAAGTTCTAGTACTATTCAGGTCTCTTCTAAAATGTTGCAACTTCTAAAGATACATTATCCTTTATCCTAGAAGGTCTCCAAACAAATGACTAAATAGCTGCTGTTAATGTGAAAGGCCTCAATAGATAAAAAAAGATTTAATTGAGAAAAACACAGGTGATTTTAATGTGTGCTTCATATTTGAACAGAAATTTTTCTCCATCCTGGATGAAAAAACTACATTTACATTCAAAAAGTGAAGGCTATAAAAATGAAATTATATGTGTTTCCCATTCTGTATATTTTTAATTTTCTTTCAAATCTGACTTTAGCCTCATCAAAAAGGGATAGTGCATCTTTTAAAATACATTTGTGGAGAAATCTGCAATTGAGAAGAATTTTGCACAATATCACTTCAAAGACATGTATTCACAGAAGACAAAAGATATTTTTATAATGTCATTCAGGTGAGAAACCCCAATACATTAGTCTACATTAGGTTCAGAATCTTTCAAATTTGGATAAAATTAAAATGAGAGAAACTACCTGGAACCAGTGAAAAGGAAAACTGGGTTTAAACAACCACATTTCTAATTGATTATTGTCTCTTACATTTTAAATCTACTGTATTTATTATAATTTACACCCTTAGAGGTGATCTCTTGTTTTGTGTTGTAAATATATTCTGTTTGTATGTTCCCTTTTTTTGCCTTCTGATATAAGTCTCTCCCTTTCTCAAATAAAGTTTTTTTTTAAAAGATCCCCTTCCAGATATTTGACTTTGTGTAAATTTGGTAACTTAGTGGTTTTTTTGCTTTGTATAATAACCAAATATGTTTGTTACATATTGTTGAAACAATTTAAACTTTCAGGAGCAAGGTTTTTTTATTACACTATTCTTACGATAATTACACAAAGTCTTTCTTTTTGGTCTCTTGTTTTATCCTACATCAGCCATTATAAGTTTTAGTGAATGTGGAATAGTATTGATGCATGCTCATTTTCCCATCATGGCATCTGTCTTGAACATGTGATCATACCATATAGGAAAGGTAAGAGTGAATCCCAGTTCCTCAGCTTCTAATTATCCGAAATTCAGATGAACGGTAGTAATCTCCATGACATTTCCAAAACCTGCCTAGACCCCTGATCTGAAAATGTGCTTGTACTGACCACTTTGATATTCATCAAGACCTTTGCAAAACTAGAGTCCACCTGTAAATATGCTGGGGGAGAGGAAGTCCATGAACTTGGCAGACTTTAAAGCAATTGCATGAGACAGTGAAGTCCCAATGTAGAGAACTTCCACGATGATGTTAAATACTTCGTGACATTTCCTGAACTTTGCTTAGTATCTAGAGAGAAACAGCTTGTACTGCATAAGAATCCCTGTTGCTACAGTACATGAATTATTACTACCAAAAGGGTTCAGAAAACTATTGCATTCTAGTTCTTAAACCTGTTCATGTCATTTCCAAAGGCTCTAAGCAGCTTTGATTCTGGTATAACTTTAACTAAATAAAATATATGTTTTAACAACATAAGTATGTAAGAAAAAATAGTTCTGTAAATCAAATCCAATTATTTTCGCTGGTATAGCAGCAACATAATGTTTCATCAGTAACACAACCCCCAAAAACAGATGAAAGGTCAAGTTGCAGCTGAGGAAAGCTTAAAACAAGCATTAACAGTACAACATGGTACTTGCCGCATTGTTTATGGTATATTTAGAATCCTATGTCTTTAAGTAAATAATGCTTTCATAACAGGGATTTTATTGAGTTTCATTTTGTTTAAATATCTCTGTTAGAATTAGAAGAGCAGCCATAAATGTTTCCAATTTACAACATTCCCATGTCAGAGACTAGACCTAGATTTTTTTCTAAATTATTTACTGTGCATCAAAGCACCCATAATGAAGGAAATAATCATAATTTAATACAATTCACAAGGCTTATTTTTTTCCCAGGATGATGTGCATCTCTTTTTTTTTTAACAGTAGATGTTTATTCTGTCCTGCTGTCCAAAAAATAAAGCCAGTATTGCTGATAGCTGCCAATTTAGAAGTAATTGCTAATAAATGAAGGAAAATCCTTCATAATATTTACATACTCAGACACACATTACTGGAATGTAGATACTGTAACATTAGCCTTTTTTTCATCTTCTGGCATTAACAAAATAGGATTAAAAGCTGAATGCCTCAGCAAAGCAGCAGCACTTTAGACACTACCACCACTCATTTGTGCACTATCTTCATTCCATCTTCATTATCTTCAAGATCACTAAGACTTCCTCCATGTTACTTAAGCCAACTATACCCTGTTTTTATCTTCACTGGAGTTCTGAGGTAAAAATCTATAAACTTTAGTCCCAAGCAGGAATCTAAAAGTGTTTACTTATTTCTCTCCTTTATGAACACTTCACAATTTGCAGCCAAAATTAGCTAAGCCAAGTTAATTTCCTTATTGTATTCTGTCCTGCTAGCAGCATGTCCTACTTATCCACTTAAGAAACGTTTGTTTGATTTTCATTTATTTGTTTAGTTTCTAATTTCCTTATGCAGTTCCCATCATCTGGGTGGTAACGAAGCTTCTGTACCTCATTTCTCTGTGGAAGAATATAGTTTAGAGCACCATCTGCTGAATTACTGGTTAGGCAAACAGAAGAAGAGCATCCTGGATGAAATAATCTTCACTGGGCTAGAACAATAATACAAGTCATTTTTGTGGAATTTTACTGCTCTATTTGATAGACTTTGTACTTTGCTATTTTTGTTTTTCTCTTCTAATTCAGCCTAATTTGGATTAAGGTTTAAAGGTTAAAAATAGGATTAGCTCTAACTGCATAGCCAGCAGAAAAGCTGGGTTTCTCAGCCGTGCTCTCACTCACACACACACCCTGGACTGGGAAGGTACATCCTTTAGGCATGTCCCAGCTTCTGGCCCCCATTTGCTGAACTTGAGTGTCACACTCCAGCTTATTTTGACTGTGGCCCCATAAATCAATCTAGCCTGTACAGAACAACTTCCCCGGCTACCTGTGAGCACACACGTCTCTGCAGCCACCCAAGGATTATTTAAGCAGCAGCTGAGAGTTGAAAGGAGTCCCCTTAGTAACTTGAAATCATTCAGCAATGTGATTTGCTGTGATATGTGGGGGCCTTAGACTAGAGTTGTTTTGACAGACCAGATACTTACTTTTAAGTGATTCAGTGCCTTAATTAACTGAATAAGATGTTTTGAATGTGGCTGTGGAGTCTGTTGCATTTTTTTTTACTTTATTTTCCATAGCTGTCCCGAGGTAACTGTGTTGACTCTTAAAGGTACATAGCCCTGAAATACGAGGGAGATGGTTTGGAGGATATGATGTTAAAAGTATCCCTCTATACACTTGATCCTTCCAGGATGGTTACAGCATTTTTGGCCCTGAGAAGTGCTGTGAAGGGCAGGATAAATGGAAATGTAAGTTTTGAACAATGTCAGACTTAAAAATAAACCTGCCCTCCCCTCTCCTCCCTCCTAAATTAGATTGCCATTGCAGTCTTAGCTCAATTCATCTTGTTTTTTGTCGGCTGCCTTAGCTGTTTCCTTTTACTTTGCAGCCAGTAAGAGACTAACCTTGCACCTTCCTGCCCTTCCTCAAGTCTGAGACTGCCCTGTCCCAGTGTAACCCCTATACAATGCAGGCTGGCTCTATGATTTCTGGGATCAAACATAGTGTGGATGGAGCAAGGAGGTAGAGTGCTGTGCAGCTGGATTTGTTTTGTGAAAATTTTTCATTTATCTACATGCAGAGAAGCCTCTGAATATTTATCCTGCTTGTTCTCAGCCTTATTCTTAAGGGCCTCTTCATTTCTATCAAGTTTCTAACTGTGGTCTTTAGAAACTGTGTTACAGGAAGAATAATTCTCTTTTTTTATGCTAATTATACGTGAAAGTGCATAATAATGTGAATAATTAAATGTAATCTTTCCCAAGTAACTATACTTTCCCATCTCCAGTTGGATGGGAAAATGATCCTTTTTTTTTTAAGAAAGCCTCAAGTCTCTTAACCTTAATAATTGCCAATATTTATTAGTTACTAGTTATTAGTTATTTTTGTCTCCTATTGTAAACTTCCAGTTACAGAAAGCAATAACTCTTATTGTATCAAAACTAATTAACTGAATTGTCTGTCTGACCATATAGCATTACAATATAACAAAATTATTTCATTTTATTGATAGCTGCATGGAATAATGTTGACACTGCTTTATTTTTAGGTCCAAGAGATTTTGTGCTTCTTTTCCTCTTTCAAATACTTCGGATATAGCACCTCGATACTTTTGTTATTGCTCCCATTTGTCAGAGAAAGCAGAGTGTTGGGAGACCACTGGGGCAACACTAGGCAAAATTCCTTAATCAGGGCTGCATAACTAGTATGAATCAAAAGGCCTCTAAGTCCAGATCCCAGTAATTATCACTGCACATTTTAACAGTTAGATGATACTACTTTCATACCTTTGGGCAATTTGTCATTTCCTGTATCCTACAGCACAGAGTTTCATTAATATTGTCATTGAAGAGGATTATGTGTTCTTGGAAAGCTGCTTCTTTAAATGCTTCATTTTGGAAAGAATTCTGTTTTGACTTCTCAATGTCCTTCTTTCTCCCTGTTAGACAAGTTTTCATTTTTCTCCTTCCTTTAAAATACAAGAGTGAGTTAATGCACTCCTCAGTATATTGCTGGCTAAATCTTCATAAAGCTCCGTTGTTTAATGTCCCGGAAGTGCAGTTCAGCCCTGATGCCTTGGAGACATAGGTGCTCTAATGCAGAAAGCAGTGCATAATCTGTCTCCTCTCATGTCCTGGCCCGTGACCCTTGGATCCCCAGGAGACCAAGGAGGTGTTTCTGTTCATACTGCCTGTGTTTCCTCAGCAAAGGGGCTTGTGAAAATCACAGCTCTGAGACTGCAGCAATGCAGCAGTGTCAAGGGCTTAAGAAGGCTTTGCTCAGGTTCTCTGTAAAGCAGCTAGTACAGCATGGAGGATTCAGTCTCACACTCCTTCCTTTTCCTTTTGCTCCCATCAATAAGATCAGCGTGATAGTTTTTAGGTGGCAGCCTGCAGATTTTTAAAGCAGATGTCTGTTACTGAACAGACCCAGAAAGAGCAAAGGGTAGAAGCACTACTGGGAAACGCTCTCCTGCTGTGTGCAGAGGGACAACTACTGAGACCAGTTGCTTCTAAGGCTTGTTCTCCTAGATCTTGCTCTACTGAAAATAAAAGCTGAAGAGTTACTACACATCAGAGACCAAAATTCCATCGCTCAGCTACCTGACTGCATGCAGGGACAGGTGGTGATCTGGTTTCCCTCCTTTCTCAGCCACTTTGACACCTTGTCTTAGGTTATCAAAGGCACCCAAGCCCAACAGCACATCTCTTGGCATCTTCCTTACTTTCTAGAACTTCTTGGCTTTCACCACTTACCTAAATTTGTAGAGGCCTTTTGTCACAGTTTCCCATAAGTTTCTGCATAGATTGCAGTTTTCTGGAGCTACTGACTTTATACAGAGAGCTTCAAATGTTCTCTTGTACCATTTCTGACAGAAATGAAAATGGGAGCGCTGAATACAGGTGCCATCACCCCAGGTTCAGTCCAGGGACTCCTGACATCCATAGCTCTGATTTGGCCCTTTTTGCAGGTAGTTGAGTCTCACTAAGGGTGCTGATTATTCAGTTAAAATATGCACAGCATTACTCTTTGTGCTGTGTGAGCGATTTTTTTTCATAACAATCTCCATCCTTTCTCAGGCAGGCTCTGAGAACACAAACACAGGTAGCTCAGGACCAGCAAGAGAAAAGGAACAGGAGCAAGATCTGTTCCCACAGCAAGAGGCTGAGAATGAGCATGGGTACTGTTACTTACCTGTGCTGATGGATAATGCACTAACCAGGCAGGCTTATTTCCCCAAGTCCATTGACTGCTTTCAAGTTAGATACCATTATATGTCACTGTTATAGTAGCTTATTGTAGTAGCCTCCCACAAAAGAAGTAATCCTTTCTTTCACCTCTCTGGCCCTTTCCCTCCATCTTTTAATGAAAGAAAATGACTCAAAACCCCATTAAATAATTTTAATATTCAAGTTCTTCTTTTAGTGGCTTTCAAAATGCTTTCAGGCTGCGAAATCAATTGGCATGGAACGCACTGGGTCAGAGAAGAGGCAGTGGGTTCACCCTGGTGGGATGCCATACCCACAGGAGCACAGCATTTGTGAAGCTGCTGTTGTAAAGGTGAGATGCAGGTGGTCACAACAAAGAAACAGTTCCACAACACAGTTCTCTTCATAATTTTGGTCATGAGTACCAATCCTAGTGGCCTTGAGTGAGTGGATCATTGAAGTCTGAAAGGATACTGTGAACTTGGCTGGTCAGTGATAGAGGTCAGTGTTTGGTTCTCTATCTTACAGACGTGGCCAACTGCAAATTTAATGTAATCACGAAAGGCTGGATATGAACTTACAGACAGGTACTTAGAGTGGGTTAGATACATTTGATAAAAAAAGTTTTGAAGCTCTTTACCAGGATCAGGATCTTTACCATGATCTTTACTAAGCTGTCTTACCAGGATGAGCTCTATTCTCTCTACTGCATTATTACTTCAGCTAGTAATTAAGGATATGACAAAACAGGGCACTTAATGTTTGATGCTCAGCAAATTCTTATTCATGAACTTCTGGTATTTCCTATTTTTTTCTTTCTTCTGCTTTAATACATATGCTAAGTATTGAAAAAACTTTTCTGGTGAGGGGGAATGGAGGAGGATTTGGCAATTTGGAAAGCAGGGACACAATTCCACTGAGATCAGTTGCATTAAACCTGCAGAATCCTGTAAATGAAACAGAAATTATTGTCAAGAAGGACCCATATATATATACACTCACATTTTGCTCTTGTGTGTTACTGTGTTATAAAGTTCATCCATAGAACTAAGAACTTGGGCCTAACAAAACAAGGAGATTTTAAGCCAGGCAGCTGACTGCACTGCAGAGATAGTCTGTGCAAAAGGAGAAGCTGGAAAGTAGTCTCACATCTTGGCTCCTATTACAAACCAGACTCGATCCTCAGGCACTGCCTTCTCCACAGATCTCTGTTACAGTGCTGTGGCATCAGCAGTGAACAACTGGCAGTCATTACTGGTGCTGTGCTCAATCCCTGTGTTCCATAGCTTCTGAGAAGTGCTGTGCTGGAGGAGGTCCTCAAGGCTTACAGCAGTTCTTTGGAACATGGAATAAGAACTAGAAGAGAAAAAAAAAAATCTGTCCAAGCCCTTTGGTCTGGGTAGTTCACTAAGGGCATCACCAAGGACAAAACTGAATTTCTTTAATTTTGGCAGAAGCCACTGGACTGGATTTCATGTGCTGCCATAGGTCTAAGTACAGGATAGCATTATAAGAGCAAAGAAATGCTACCCAGTTCTCTCTGTAGGCTGTATCTCCTCTATGCCGCTGAAGCAGCTGTGGTGGTTCACAAGGATGGAGGCTCCTCACAGCATAAAGCTTGTGTGCCTAAAAGGGGTAATGCTGGAAAAGCACCAAAACGTGAAAGGCAGAGGTGCAAAATCAGAAGTTATACCCAAAGCTACCAGTGTTTTTCCCCTTCCATAATAAACTCCTACCCAGAAGCTTCCCCAGCCCCTTCTCCCTGCCATGCCTATCCCTGTAGGTGTCCCCTGGTGTACCAGCCCAGAACTCTGGCAAGTTCTCCAGATTTGTCCCATTTCTGACAAGCAGAAGATGTAAGAGATCCTCTTAGGAAGGGCCATGTGCCTTTAATTACAACTGCTTCACACATGTGCTTGGCCAAGCCCTGGTGGGGTTGGCTTCTGGCAGGGAAGGCGCAGTGGCTGGAGGCCAAAGGCCAGTTGTGGAGCACGGGGGGCAGATGGAGGGGTGTCCTCACTCGGGTACTGCTGTGGGATGGCATGGTGGGGGATGCTGAGGGGAGATAGAGGAGGTGAAGCAGCAGTAGTGGAACATCTTACAGACACCTGGTAGTTGGGCTTGAGAGCCCTCCTTGTCTCAGAGAGCAGCTCTGTCCTCCCCTGAGAATGATGAAATTACTTCAGCCAGAGGCTCCAGATTTCTACCTGCTACAAAGTACTTTTTCCATTGTCCTTGTTCTCAGAAGACAGCATGGTGCAAGGGATTAACTTCTTTGCCTTTTAACCGACTGGTTTAATCCACTGTATAGAAATTTCAGGCTAAATAATTCAAGTTGAAGTGCACTGATCCTTTCAGGGAATAGAAGAGTTCAGAGAGAAAGAAAGGTTAAAAAAAAAGAGCGCTGTCAGCTACTACCAAAATGAGTTGTTAGTCTTTGCCGTCCTGTCATTGTTGTCTCCTTTAATCAGATTTACTGTTAAACACATTTTCCTGATCAGACAATGGAGATTAGTTACTAAAGAAAGCATTCAAAGGAATAGAAGAAAAAAGTCTTGATTTCTAATTCTCTATATTTGCTACATCTTGAATCTCACTTCAATAACTTGAGAAAGACCATAACTGCTAAAGATTGAGCCAAGAGTATCAATATTTTATCATTTTACACTACTTTTCAAAGATACATTGACATTTATTTTTCCAGCTGGAAGCTTTTATTTTGATTTAATTGAATAGAATCAATTAATAAACTTAATATCATAGCTCAGTGGTGGATCTGAAAACAGAAACACTGAAGTTACCCTTTTTTCGTCTCTGAGCTTTCTGGGTCAAGGAGATAGATAAAGTGAAGATGGAATATCTAAAATGCTTATGAAATTATCCAGTATATATTTCATCAGAAACAGGTGAGTTACATTTTTAATTTACTTTCAGTGGACATCTTTTCACGTGCTGCAATGGTTTTCTCTGAATTCTTAATAATCTTCATGTTAAGAGCATTTTGCAGTCTTCAGAGTTTCTCATTTATAGAAAGTGTTCTTGTATGTCATCTCCTAAAAATCCCAAGGATTGACCATTTAAATAAGTGTACCCATTGATTAACAGCTTCTTCCAAACTGTTTTGCAGCCTTTTCCCTATTGTACAAAATCATTACACAACAGAAATACCAGAGATTTGATTTGGCATCATCAACCACTGAAAGATGAGTCAGAAATAGATTAGCAAGTGTTCTAGTTGATCTTAATAGTGTAGTGACAAGTAAATTCAAGGATGACAGATGATCCCACTGACTAGCAATTCTTACGACTGTATGATGGCGTGGATAAACATTGGCTTTTCTAACAACTGGCCATGAAAACAAAGAAATTTGAGTTCATACTGCTGTGGAAAATAGAACTGAAACAAAAATTCCTTTTTAATACATGCTTGGAGTGCCTAACTGTTGTAAAAGACTGACAGAAACGTGTTAGGATCTCAAAGTGGAAGATGACCAAAATGTTTCTCTGCACTTTACTGGGAGGACTTTTTTTTTCCCCTGATTTGGAGCATCAGCACTACCCTCTACTGTAAATCCAGTAACGTATCTGGAACGTTCACATGCTCAGGGCATTTTGAGCTGCACCTTTAATAATAAATAAAGAAGGAATGGACTTGTTTGGCACTTTAGACCAATGACCAAAACCGGGGAGCCTGTTGAATATGCTACTATATCCCCTTTATTTTTTTGGGCATCATGGATTTTTAGAATGGTTATGCATTTCCCTGAACCAATGTAATATAAAAGATTTACTGTTACAGTTTGTGTGTGGCCAGGCAATGGCATATGGAAAACATGTTTCCTGCTATTTAATTTAATTACTCTAATCACGTGCCAGCCCCGGGCATGTCATTCTGGACCTCTGAGGCTCTTTGTCTGTCAAAGAGATGGACAATATCTTGGCTTTGTTTAGTTGCTCTGCAGGCTGCAGATAAAACCACTGACATACTGACTGTTTGTTTAACCAAAACTTTGCATTTTAACCATTTGGCTTTGATTTTTTGTTTTACAAGAAAAGATGACATTTTGGCCTTGGTGAGTTGAAAAGGAAATATTAGGGATATGAAGAAGAACTGTCACTTTCAGGGCTTAATAGATGAAAAAGAATACTCAAGCCTTCTGGTCAGAAATCAGCTTTGTTAGCAGAAACTTAAGACACACATCACTGTTATTTTAGAATTGCCTATTAGCAAGGGCAGCTGGAAAAGTCCTGTTTATAACTGCTTCTTTCTAATATGGTTAGCCCTTCATTCAACAGTTTCAGTAGATTTTTGTTTCTTTCATCTCAGCAGATGAAACTGTTATGGGTGAAACTAAGATTCCATAGCAAATACTTATACCAGTAACGTTGCAGCCAGGTATAAGTTAACTTTTATGTTAACACTATTCAGTTATTTTTATATAAGAAATATCAGCAAATTAACCTGTAAGCCTTTTGACAAATATTTAAGAGCAAATACAGTACTCCATTCATATTATAAAACCCAAATCTACAAAGAAATTAATCATGCCCTTAGGTTTAAGTATATGCTTAACACCACCACTTCCTTCACTTGTAAGCAAGTACTCAAGACTGCCTTTTCCTGCATCCAGAAGTGATGCTAAAGAGTATTTAAGACTATATGAAGATACTATTTCTAAAAATCATGTTGTCAGAAGAGGAAAGAATAAGAACCATCTTTTAAACAAATTCCATCTTATAAGGTATTACTAGACACAGAAAGACGGGCCTACTCTTACATGTTTAGAAACTGAATAAACTTCAGTTAGTGTGTTTCAATAGTAAATTAATCTACCTTTTTATACGGTAGTGTGCCAGCATCCTGCCACAGAAATTTTTGAACTATATTATATGGAAGAGAATGGTCTATGAATATGCTCTGAGAAAGTCTGCATCATCAGAGGGAAACATTGATGGGATGGCATGGGATGCATAAAAGGAAAATGTCCATCTTAACAGTTTACTTATTTCTGATATTTCAGTGTATGGTTCTCCAACTGGCTTTACTTTTCTCCATTTTCTACTGAATCAATGAGCTATAATAGGTAACACTTATTTCCTCTAAGGTGCACAGTACAGCAATGCAAGAATTAAAAATGTTGTTTACTATGTGCTGAATTACAGCTCCTGTCCCCTTTAGCTTTGAGCTAACCACTAGATGACACTACTTCCCACTTACTTAAGAGGTGTGGGCTTATATTCCAGTCTCCCTATGTAACAGTTCATATATTTACATGCTTCTTGACCAAAGAACTTCAAAAAGAACATTGTAGAGGAATTGCCGTCACTATCATGCATTTTGATGAATTTTGTGTAGGTACACATAGGTATTTAGGTATGTACATGAATGTGTACACAAGTAGTGCATGTGTCTTTGCATTTATAGAAAAAACATAACTCACTGTGTGAGTCTTTAGGGTGTTGTAACTTAGCAAGTGTTGATGACAGCTCTACTTAAAGGAAACCAGAGGAAGTCCAAGAAAAACTTAATAGGCTGGAGTTTGTGGAGAACCTTCCCCTTATCCCCTGTCTCCTCCCCTCCCAAAAAAAAGATACTGTATTGGCTTCAGTAGTGTGATTCTGGAAAGACTGGGCAGGGAGAAAAATATCACACTGAGGAGTCAGGCAAGAGTAAGCTGCACTGTTCAAGTCCAAAAATGACAAACTGTGAGGAGGAGAGAGACAAGAAGCGCTGTCATACATATCCATAAGGCACCGGCTGCTGCGGTTTTTGAATTAGGAAGAATGAACTTTCCAGAAGGACGTGTGGAAAGAATCCCACGTTTTTAAAAGCCTGATTTCCAGAAATCCAGAAGCTGCAGACTACTTGAAAAACAGATCCTCCAAAGTTACATTTATGCTTCTAAATTGCATGCATGAGAGCATGTAATAGCACATTTTTATTTGTGCCTGTGTCAACAAGCATTTTGCTTTGTTAAGATTCATTTCAATGATTTTTAGCACATTTTCTCTCTATGTGCTATAACCATAATACACGTGTTAGGTGATATACTTAAAGATTATTTTAAATGGCTATACTAAAACTTGTCTTCAAAATCAATTTGTCATCTGTTAGCGCAACAATGCACTACCCATAGTCAAATCAAAAGTAAGAATTACTTTTTGGTTTAATAATCTAAATTTGAAATATTATAAATCCTCTTCATTTGTCACCTATTTTAACCCTGATCTCCCACAGCTGTAGCAATGTAGGTTGGCTACATCTTTATCTCCTATCACATTAGCCATGTACTTCTGTATTCCTGTTGAAGGTGCCCTGGAAGCAAGGAAAGGGACACTCCTTGCCTTGGAAGGATGCTCTTCTCCATTTCTATTTTACATTCTATCACAACTCATTTTTTTTAGCATTATTTCTTCTGTTTTAATGCGAAGAACTGTTAGTAAAGTGTAATAAAGTTTTAGTGTCATGTGAAGTCTATTTAGTGTCTATCTAGCATTAGATCAGTGAGGAAGGTATTTTTGCTAATAAGCTATTTTTGTTATATCAAGTATATTTCATAAGAGACAGAAGTCAAATTGCTGATTTGTGGGATTTCAAGGAATTTCATGGCCTTAATAGGGTCAGTTTTGCTGTCTCTATGCAACAGTTCAGTTAATGTAATGTTTCCTGTAGTTCTGTTGAATGTTGGAGAATTGTATTTACAAATAAAACCACTCCTACTCACAAGTAATTTCTTCCAGCTTACAACAGTGCAAGTCCATGCTCCCTATAAAAGAGCAACAATATACCATAAACACAGCACCGTATTTGCGAAATTATGTTTTTAAGTAATTTGTCAACAAAAAAGAGATATGTTTATCTGTTTGCAGCCAACAACCTAACTAGATCCATGTAAGAACTGAGATTTTCTCCAGTTTAAGGGTGCTCAAGCCCACAGAAACAACAATGGCTGGAATCAAGGCTACCTAAATTGCAACCATAAGCAAAGTAATCAAAATCAAAGATATGGTTTTATCCTGTACATGTGCTATTTGGACAGGTTAATTTATTGGGGATTATGGACCTGAGGAGAAAATATAACTCATTTTAAACATAAAGTAAGAGAAAGGCTGAGAAGTAAGATGTTAGCCAAAGGTTTTGCTTGTTTATTAAAATACTGTCTTGCATTAATCTAAACAAGTCTAATTACTTTTTCAGACTTTGATTTCCTCTGCAAATCTGGTGCTTTTACATTTCATTTAGACAGGACAGTTATGTGAATTGCTTCTTTTTCAACAATTTCCTACAGTTTCTTAAATTTGTCAGTGAACATGTTTGAGCAAAGCCTGCTTAGGAAGGGAAAAACTTCTCCACTATATTTTTGGCTAAATGTGAACTCCAGGAAGTTTAGCTAGAGCATACAAAAGCAGGCAAGACAAGAAAGCAGCTTATCTTCAGACCAGAATCTGGGGCTTGCTGCAGTAAAAACACCCTGTTGATGATATGCTGCCTGAGTAGGGACAAGTTCCCTGCTCAGTCTGATAAAAGCACACGGTGTGAACTTTTGCATTGCTTTTGAAGCGAGAGAGATAAAAAAGTTGTTTCAAGGCACCTTTGTTCTCTCCTTCTGACAAAAGGGCTTTAAGTTATAGTGACCTAAGAAATGCAGTACTGTGAGGCTAGTCTCTTCCCTTTCTGCGGGCTGGGAGACTTAGGAGGAAAGCAGCTTGGTTATATCTGCTATGCTTGTGGAAAAGAAATTATGATTTAATGATGTTTCATTCTTGCCCTGTAGCAAAGGAATTCTTGTTAGCTGGATCTGACATGGACCAGGAAAAAAACACCTTGCCCCAAGTAACTAGAAAGGCAGCAAAGTACAAAGTGTGCAAGTAATCAAGTGGATGTGAGCCAGATTCAGAAAGTGGAAAGTAACCTATGCAGCTTTGCACAGCCCTGGAAACCAGGTATTTATAAAGTCCTCCCTCCTCTCTCACTCGCATGTATGACAGAGGCAGTAGGAGCAAGCATTTTGGAGCACTGCAAATGGTGATGGAGGGGATGAACAGCCAAATACGCCTTTGTTGTGAAGCTGCCTTCATGTCTGCAAGGACACTTGTGTGCCTTTCGACAGCTGCTGTGAAAGCTCTGGTCACATAATCCAAAGTCACTGCATTTGGATTATCATTTTAACTGTCTTGCTGAAACTTCTGCTTCTGTACGAAAATAGGATTTGGATTAGAACATTCTATCATGTTACAGACTTTATCATACTCTCAACTCTAATGTATCGTATGGAGCAATGCTGTTCAAAACATGTTTTAAACTGAGCATATGCCAGTGAAGTAGAAGTCAGCTTTATTTTCAATAAGGAGGAAAAAAAAGAAGGTACTCTTCTGTGCATAGGTATTCAGGCAGTTTATAGCAAAGAGTTGTTAGAAGGAGTTACTACTTCCCCCCACCTTCAGTAGTACCAAGAATTCCTTTTAACATAATCTAAAGACAACGTTATTCAGGATTAAAGAAAGCTCTGTGAAAATTCAGTGCGATTTTGTTCTCAATAGATATTAATTTTGTCTGGCATTTTCAAATCTACTTTTTACCTACGACAGCAATGGTGAGGTTCTTCCTGTACACAGAACCATGTGGTGATGTTTCCTGCAGTGGTAAGGCATGTTTCTTAGCTCAGGAGGAATGTCAAAGACCACACAGGAAAAACAAACAAACAAAACCATGAAAAAACCCTAAACCAACACCAACAAATTATCAAGAAAGAAAAAAAAGCAAAGATACAGAAACAGAAAAAAACATCAGCAGATACAAAAAAGAAATGGCTTCAAGCTTGCTAGAGGGAAGCTTTTGAATGTTGAAAAATAAAAGATGGAGCTATATGAAACTATTTCTGTTAAATGTGTTACACCTAAAGCACAATCGCTTTCTAGCAGTTGCTCATTTTACTAAGATCATTGTAATAGCTGGTTTTATGTGCTTGAGGTAGCGAGTAGTGTCCAAGGCAAAAGATTTATAGTTTGCTCCGGCTATAATGGTATGAGAGGAACTGGCTGCCAAAAGGGACTGTGATTTGAAGAGGGCGCCTTTGGTTTGGTAGGTGGTGTATTTCTTTTGTGGCTGGAGTTCACTAGACAAGTTGTTTGATGCACTGGCCAACGATAACTATCTTGGGAGAGGGAGAAACCCAAATCCTCCAAGTTTCAAGGAGAGTGCAGAATGAAGTACTTGGGTATGTGGAAAAAAAAAGGAGATGACAAACTCCATGGCAACAGGAAGTAGATCAATTCATGGGGCACTTTGTGGTCTATTGCTTAAAAAAATAAGATTTATTGACCCCCAAATCATGGTAACTTTTAGTATTAAATGGACCTCTTTTGAAGACTAAGCTGCTTGAGAAAAGGAGACAGTAGTTTTGGAATGGAGCCCTCAGCCGTAGAAATAACACTGCTGGTTTGGCTCTGTTTCCAATATTGTTGCCTAGTTTTAAAGCTTTTCAGCAGGACCTCGCTCCAGTCTGGTGACCAGTGTGAATCACTGTGGAGCAGATTAACACAGTGTTTTCCCAAGTGTCTAATCTCATTTTAAGATCAGAATACAAACAGCAGCAAAGCATCCTTAAAACCCATGGAGTCCTAGGAGCAAGCCTGCAATTCAGCCCGTCGACATTCACATTACCTCAGGCTCTATGGCTTCACTTGGACTATCCAGAATTCTTGAAAAGTTCTGACATTTCTGCCTTGATCTGAAGTGTTACCTTTGCATTCTGAGTGCAGCTCTTGGCTTGCCTGTGAGAGTAGTTATATGTATCGCATCTTATCCTCTAAATCCCGCCTGCTGAGTGGATTCTTCCTTTCAAGCTCGCCTTTTATTGCTAGAGAGAGAGTTTTGGAGGAGCTGTGTCTCTTTTTCTTCTCTTTTGCTTCATGTTTTTTCTGCTATTTTAACACTCCTGAAATCAGGGAAGAGCTTTGCACTTTTGAACCAGCATCAGTCCTTCCAAGAGGCAAAGGCTGAGAGACACTGATTGAAAGTTTGCTGAACAGTTTGCATACCTCTACAAGGAGACCAGGCTAGGCAAACTCAGATTAAGGTCTTTTCAAGTTTAGCAGAAAATTCTCTTCCTGCTGCTGGATTTGGCATTTTTGACATCAAGAGATTAATCAATATAACTTAAACAAACAAACAAAATCTGTGGCCCATGTATGAAGATAAGGAGATATAAAAATAATTAGGAACTATAGCAATAAGTGATTTGAAATCACTGATGCCAAAGAGAATGTGTGCAGAAAGGGACAAAGGTAGACGGTGTGGCAGGGAACAATAAAGCATGTGTAGATACGGAGGAGTTAAGCATTAGGTGTGCTTCAACCCAGTTCAGGTCATTGACCATCACAACAGACGGGAACCTCTGTGAAGTAAATTTAAGCAAAACCACTAAAGTGCTTTAAGCCTCTATTTTGAAGACACCTACTTGCCTGTACGTGTGTGGGTTACTTCCTCAGAGGTCCATGCAGATGATGCAAATGCATTCTCTGCAATCTAACAAAAACATTTGTTTGTTTACTTCAGTATGCAAAAACAACAACCAAAGAGTTCATGTCTGAGAGGAACCTGTATAACTGATGGTGGGGACAGCAGGCCCATGTAGGAGATGTGTCACTACCCTGAAGATACTTTATAGACAGAGCATTATTACAAAGTTCTCTGTGTATTAAAGGTTGATAGATTTGTATAAACAAGAAGCAACAACACTAAAATTTGTATGTAGAATTCCTATCCTTCTGTAACAAAAGAATGAAGTGAGAGTTCCTTAAAAACATATAATATGAAAAATTACTAACAGTATTTTGAATACATTACAAATTAAAATGAGCACACTTTTTTGCATGTCACTCCACTGCCTTTTCTAATGTTATAGTTAGGTCAGAACTAAAAAAAACACAGGGACTGTAGTAAGTACTATAATATAAAATTATATGTTGATTTTTCCATGGGCTATTAATATCTTGTTACTGTGAGACTGTACTGGTTGGTGGTTTCTGGCTTAGTGGTGTTTGGCCGGTAGGTAAAGGAAAAAAAGAAAAAAAAATAGAACAAGACCACCTCTGACATGAATACTGACCTCCAACTGCTATTTTATGTAACTTATTTTTGGTTATTTCCACATTTTTACATTTAATAGAAATTAAATAGCTCTATGTTTTCTTAGTCTGTACACATTTTTGTGCGTGTTCAAAATAATATGTGTGGAAATACTTTTATCTTGCTTACAAATTTCACTAGTATCAAGACCAAGACTCAACTTCTGGATCCCGGTTGGAATTCCAAGGGACATTCCAGTGGGCAATAGAGTAGAAGATGTAAAATTGCTGGTAAGGGGAAAGAGAAGATTTTTCTCTCACAATCAGTCAGAGGGGAGTGTGAAAAAAGTAGTGTAGGAGTGGTGCCTATTGTGTTCTCCTAGGGCAATGCCTCTTAGACACTCTGAACACACAATCATAATCCAGCCTGCTTTTCTTTCCTCCTCTTTCTAAAATAATCAAATTCCTAAATATCTAACAACAAAATGTTGAAGAAGTTCCATTTTTATCTTTAAGACAAACTCAAATTTCCCTTTGAATGGGAAATGACTCAGAATTGGGAGATTGAAAATGCTACCACATAGCTTGTAAAGGTTAGTGGTATTTAGTTATTGATATAAAAACCTTGGTGAGGGACTGCATTTATAGAGGAGTTGCTAATAGAATACAGAACTTTTCGCCTTTGGGTCACTGGATCAAATCTGTCTCTTGTGGATAGTGACCAAAGTTCACTACAATTTTAGTTTTCAGTGCCCTATATAAATTATATATGTAGAAACTAGAGATGGAAAAGATTTGTTACAGCTTGCAGCCTATCCCCCTGCCAGTACAGAACTGTTCTCTCTAATGTATTTCCCTATTACAGATTTTCCAGTTCCTAGTTGGTCCTGTCCACCCTGCAGAGTAAAGCAGCTGGTATTAATTGATATCTGAGTTTAACTGGGTCCTGGTGAACTCCCCACTCTGGCATCACAGCTGCAGGAGGAATTTGGCAAACGCCTCTCTGCTACCTGCCTCCACGGGAACACTGAGTGGGCAGCAGCCCAGGGAGCTCCCATATCCCCTCATTGCTGCCTGGCATGGGGGAAGGAAGCAAAAGCCTCAGCTCCTTCCCACCCTGTGCAAAATACCTTAAAATACAGGAGGATTACTGAATCTCATTTTCACTGCCTCGCTTACCGCCCTTTAAAGCCCTACCAGTGTCCCTTCCATAACCAAACAACTGCAGGTCATAGTTCTAAATTGTCAGGCTGATGGATTATTTCAGGTAGCTAAAGGGAAGGTCAGATATTAGTTCAGACATTGATATGGACTAAAATTTTCCCAAAGTTTGGAAGAAATTTGGGAGCTTGAGTAGGGCTTCTTTTTAATTTAAATGAAAAGGTTTGAACCTGATCATCTCTTACAGCTTCCATTTGCAAGTGATGAACTATGTTGCAGAACGCCCATTATGAAGCGCTAGGGACTGCGTACTGACAATATTAAGGTTAGTCTTGTAAGGTATTTAATACCTACTGCTGGCTGTAGTGCTATAGATGCACATGGTCTTTGAAGGCTTAAAAAATACAACAAAAAACACACTATGAAAAAACCCCAAAACAACAAACAAAAAAGCCCAAAAAACCCCAGTATAGTGACCCATTCCGAAGCAAAATAGACATGTAATAATTGAAACAGTTTTCATTGTCTAGAAAAAAGTCCAAATGGGGTTACTTTGGGCTACTTTAACTTGCCATTGAGTGCCTCAAGGTGCAAGTTGCAACACTGAGACAGTTAGAATTTAAGTGGGATTTCCTCAGCACTTCTAAATTTGGCCATATGTGCCTGTCCCACAAATTTTATAATCCAATGCTTCCTGCTAAAATTCTAGTAGTATAACTGCAGCCTTCAAAGCATCAGAGTATTTTTAGAAAGAAAGCTGAACTTTGTTGCTGTTGCTCCCTCGGTGCCCCAAAGCCTGAAATGCCAGCGAGGGTGATGTGTTAGAGCTGCCCCCACACCCCTACGTGCTGCTGCTGGCAGGTGCTGCTGGAGCTGGAGGAGCAGAGCTTGCTGCTGCTGCATGGCCACAGCTCAGGACTCCCAAGTACCCCATAAAACACCAGTTTCTCCATTCACAGTGCAGCTAACAACTGCTGTGTTACCAGAGTTAACTTATTTCTGATATTCACAGTGCCAAAGTTTCAGCTGTTGAAAAATTCAAGTGATCGTAAAGGAAGCTCCTTTGGGATTCAGAAAGTTTACCATCAGGTGGTTTAAAAGAGAAGAATTTAAAACAAAAGAACACCAAACAGAAACACAAGTACCACAAAAATGGCAGTGAATCTACAAAAGGGACACTCCACACTTTTTTTCCAAGGTAAAAAAAAAAACCACAACCCCGTGTTGTGAAATGTCTTCTTAAAGACAGATTTAGAGAATGAAATTGAGGGTTATAAACTTGTAGCCAACAAAAGCAAGAAAGGCTGGAATGTTGGTAACCAATTGCAAGCACAAGATCCAAGCAAAACATCTTGAATTGCTGGTACTGTAATAAATTTCAGTTTTCACTTTTGTATTCTGCAAGTGAAAACAGCACTAAGTCAAGCTTGAGAGAGAGAAAGTAAAGGATGACCTTTTTAATTCACCCGCACCCATTACAAGTAGAGGAACTGCAACATGGAGCAGTGAGAAATGAAAATACAACACCCATCATTGTGTGAAGGGACAGATTCTGCTCCCATAAAATGGGGTTCCTGTGTTGCTGAAGAGTTAATTGTCAGGTAGCAGTAGATGAAAGCCAAACCAGGCGCTGGGATGGTCTGCTGTGGTGGCTGTTATCTCATTTTCTTCCATGGATTAATTTTCCCCTCTTTAACCTTAATTAGATAAAAGTCTAGGGGCGGGAGGTGGCCCTGGAGTGCTCAAAGGGCAAGAAATGGTCAAGAGCTGTTTTCTCTCAAACTTTGATTAGCCTATTTGATAAGTGATACTAAGCACCCCAATTGGTTAATGAATGAGGGGTTCCCGTGAGGTAAGTAGCTGGGAAATTTAGCCTCCCCCACAAGGATGGCGAGTATGTAAACTTCTGTCCTTCAGTTAGGTGTCTACTGTGGTTAGGAGTAAGGGTGATTTATATCCTATCTGGGTCCTGGAGTGTATCTACATTGATTGACTCCCTTGATCTTGACATCAGTCACTTGGGCTTTCAGAGAAAGGGGGAACATAGGAGATAATGAAAGCTACATTAAAGACGACCTTAACATTTATGTAAACATTATTCTATCTTCAAAGGCAGAACTATCTTTCAACAGAAAGGAGATTTATTTCCTACTTGAAAATATTAGAAAGTGGCAATATATTTCATATCAAACTGCTAACATTGGTGCTGGTCTCAGCCTCTAGGCTTTGTCTCTTATTTCTTGACTAAATTGCATTATAGTTCAAAGTTTTACTGCAAGTGCTGATGCAGACACACTAATGACTTGTGCAAAAACACACCGTCTTCTCCCACTGGGGAGAATAGGGAAGAAGAGAGAGTGAGAAAGACACAATTAAGAGTTTGAAAAACAGTAGCAGAAGTGTAGAGGAAACCATTTGGAAAGCTCATATGTTACTTTGTATTAAATGTGGGGCTTTTATACAGGCAAACCCATGCCAGTATAAACCAGAAACATTCAAACATTTAAATAAAACTGAAATGCACCTCTCAAATGCTCCCCTAGGGAATATCACCTAAATAATAAGATTTCCCTGTCTAGTTGCCATGCTCCCCTTGGCCTGGAGAGGAGGTGGCAGATTTGGGGCATGCTGGGGCCAGGAGGGAGCCTGGCAGGAGGCAGCAGTGTCCTTTCTCCATCAAGAGGGTCGTCTACCAGACAGCTGCAGCACAGACAAAGGACTATTTTCAACAATGCTGAGCAGAAAGCTAGTATGTACAACTGAGAAGCAGGGCCACATTATCACCATGGAAGGCTGAAAAAGTGCACAAACTCTTCTGGGTAAACATCTCTAACTCTGCTGCAGACTACCAAGATATTCACAACATCAGGAGTGCAGCAGGGAAAGTGGATGGGAAACTGTTATTCAGCAAATCCTGCAATATTAGATTTGGGAGCTTTTGCTGAAATTATGGGGAGATCAGTTTCAAACAGGCAAGATTTTGGTGTGATGGGTTTTTTAAGGTTTTTTAGTGTTTTTTAGAGTTTGTTGGTTGCTTGGTTGGGTGGGGTTTTTTTTTTGATTGGTTGGTTGGGTTTTGGTTTTTTTCCTTTGTACCATGAGTAGTGAAATTCTGAAATACGTTGCCATGGAAGATTTGAGAATGAGCAGTACAAAACAGGATTAAACAAATTCATGGACAACAGGGTCATAAGCAGATATTAAAGGAAAGAAAGAGGGATGTGCCTCTAACATCTACAATGTAGAAATTCCGGGTGTTGGGAGAGTATGAGGGGAATAACTTAGAAAGAGTAGCAATGCTCTCACTAAGTAGCATCTCCTATTGTCTGAGACAGTATTGGCCATGATAGACTGGCCTAATGCAGTAAGGCATTTCTTAGGTTCTTATCATCATAAATCTGTTTTAGCTCATCTAGTCCTTCAGTCATAGCCAAGCTTAGATTCTTCTATTAAATTTGTGTACTAGTTTTCTGTCTAGCTTTAGGGTAAAACATATTTCTCTTTTCTTTTCCTTGAGCCTGGAATTATCTTTGTTGACCAAATAGTCAACAACACAAGCCTTTACCCTTTTTAGCTATGGGTCCCAGAAAGCTTCAAATCTATCTTCACAACATGCAAAATACACTAGTTGTATTCCTGAGTAAAATGCTGTTGTTAAAGACAGCCTAAAAGTGCAATAAAGTGGTAATTTACAAATTAAGAGATAGAGAATTTATAGCCCAGCATCATCTTATTAAATATGTGAAGAATTAGTGCTAGTATGTAAGGCTGAGTAATTAAGGGAAAAAAAAAAAATCTGTGAGATGTTTTTGTATTAACTAGTATGTTTTTAGGCAGAGGGCATGCAAATAAAGCCTTAGTTGCTAACTCCTCTCTGTGATGTTTGGTAACCAGCAGACATAAGACATAACATTTGCATTCTAAATGGAATATGATCCTCTGTCTGGGAGAACTGGTCATTAATACGTAACCTGCAGAGCTGGGGTATTTCTGTGGTAGTGAATAATTTCTTTGCAGTGAAAACATTAGCAAAAAGAAATACGTAGCAAGGTGAGAAGGAAGAGGAAATTTTCTTTCACTCAAACACAGAAATGTAGAATTACAAAATCTGAGTGAAAAACTTTATTTTATCAGTGATACAGGTCGTGGAATGGGAACTATGCGAATCAAGAAAAGCAAGAAAGTATGGTCTTCACAAGCTTATAAACCATGTATTTTATTCAGATAAATCTAAATGAAAGGGCTGGTGTCTTGCCTACATGCAAAATGATTAAAACACCTGTTCAGAACAGGGTAGCAGGAAGAATAAATTGTTTCTTGGACAGTATTTCTGGACAGATAACATCTACTGAGTGATACCTATAACATTATGCTTGTTCTACTATATTCCATCACACTTTTTTTTTCTGCAGAACTCAAAGCTGTTCTAACCTCCCACCTAAAAGCACCCTTAAAAAAATAAATCTAAGAATCAAAGCACAGTCAAGATGGCAACCCTCTGCAAGGAGCTGTTGAGGTGTCTCCCCTGTGTTAAGGGGGTTGAGCTGTACTTTGGGGTTTCAGCACTCCCACTTCCTCAGTCTTAAATAAACAGTACTTTCTGGCAAATCAAAGAAAACCACACCTGACTTTACATTCATACCTGTGATTTCCTCAGGTCCACAGTGTTATTCTCAGAGAACAGAGAATCCTCAATGGATTTATTGACTTATTCTTACAGAAATAAACAAGCATGATTCCTGTACTGGAGCTCCTGAGCTGAGAGGTAATATCTGCACAGATATTTGGACCCTTCGCTTAGTGACCAAAAGTCCAGACTCATAGAGCAATTCCTAAATTACAGTCCCAAAGACTCTTAATTGCTTGCTACAGGTCAGACAAATCCCTGTCACCAGCCATCAGGACATCCACTGGGCAAACAGCCCAGATAAGCAAATAGTTTGGCTTAATATACACACAAGCCCACAGCATTAGATGAGAACCACACATACGCATAAAATCTGCTCTAGATGAAAATGCCTACACAAAACTATGTTCATGCTTTGTCAGGGTGTAGCAAGTACTTAAAGTGATAAATCATCTCTGTTTCTCCACCCATCCTCCCTCCCCCTGCTGCACAGTGACTAAATACCTCTATCGACCAAGCTTTAAGCCAAATCAAGCTTTTAAAAATTCCTCTTTCTTAATGCTCTAACATGCATGGGTTCACAAAATTAAATTATAAAATTTTTATCTGTTTGGGATCAGCCCTGTTTCCTCCTCCTTGTGTTTACTTTCCTTCAGTAGCTGACATCAAAATGTTTTCTGGAATGCTGAGACTAAATAAGTTATGCTTAACTCAATATCTAATATAAATAGCCCTGGGGAAGCTCCAGCAGCACAATCGTAAAAGCTACAGTTCCTTTTAATAGCTTGCCACACTTTGCTGATATAGTATTTCTCTAATCACCAATCTTTACGTGCCTTCCTGACCTTGGAGCTCTCTGTCCAAATGACTTTGTTGTATCAAAGGCTTGTATCATTGGAAGAGTGAATGGCTTTCATTTTTCTCCCTGAAACTTCCGGTTCCTGGCATCTGCAAAGAATTATTCCAAGCAGTGTTTTGCTGCCTTGCGGCCACTGCCCTGTAGTGGCCTGACTGATGGAAGTGACTTTTCCCAAAAAGGTTAGTGATTGTGGCCGGTGGCGGGCGGGCGCTGCAGTTGGTGCACAACCAGCCCTGCTTTCTCAGCTGATTTTGTCTGACCATTGGGCTGCCACAACCACACATTACAGCAATTCATTTCTGCGGCGTTTTGGGAGGAATTGAATAAATAGGGTACATGCTGTTTTATAGTGGACTAGAGCAATAAACAGAAGTCTTCCAAAATAAACACAGATTTCAAAAGCCTTCATATTACAACAAAGGTAATCTAAATTTAAAGTAAGTAATCGTTGCATAGCAACATAGGGCATCAGGGTTTTCTCAGCTGAACCTCATACTGTATGAATATCCAAAACTCACAGTTGTGGTGCTCTGACTATTTCCAGGTGATGAGAATGTTGGTGCCTGGATCCAGAGTCTGAGTTATGATTTGTCTTTTTAAAGCTGGATTCTTGTTCTCTCTACACCCCTCTCATCTCATTTCTCTTCTCACTTCTTCTCCTTTTGCTCTAGTTCCTTATATTTACCTTTTTCTTTTTTTAATGTGAAATGTAACTGGACCTATATGAGTAATTACTATGCTGAAACAAACTGAATGAAACTCCATTTTTTCCTTTTAATTTGTTTTTTTGGGGGCGGGTGCAAGAAGAGGTGTAAGGAAGAGGATTTTTGAGGTATGTTTTTATTATGTGCCTTAACTCCACAACTACAGTCAAGCATCCTCAGTGTTGAGCATTGAACCGTCACATTGCAAAAGACAAACTGCTTGAAATCTCTGTAGTTAGGAGAGATAAAGCCAGGATGAGATAAGGTGACACAAAAGCTCAGAGACATTAGAAGACTGGTGTAAACTCATACAGCTGATCAGTAACAGATAAAATTTGAAAATCCTGCTTTTTCTTCTAAGAGACAAGATTAAGACAGCATTCCTCAGAGACGGATTATGTATTTCAATTACTTAAATTAAATTTTAATTCAAAGAATGAAAAAAAAACATCTTCAGAGATCCAAATCCTTCCAAAGCAACCTGACTTGACCCAAACCTCTCTCGGGACTTTCAGCCCCTGGTGCAGCTCTTTCAGCAGCATGGCCCTGTAACCCTTCTTAAATGAAAAGGAGAGGCTCTCACACCCCCTCTACCCCTGGGGAGAAGAGAGCCACTAGGGACAGAAACATTTCACTGCTGAAACGAGCCAGCCATGGACCCCTGCTCAGGGCTTTTCATTCCCTTCTTTCTCATTAAAATACAAACACTAGGTGAGACAACTCACACCTCTGGTTTAGGCACAAGTATGTGCATTGGTCACCCCAAGCTCCCTCCACGGGAATGCACTGCTTACAACAGCACTGACAGTCTGTATTCCCTCTCCTGGCCAGGGTTATGTAGGCACTAACAGATGCCTGTGGTGTTGTCATGCTTTAATCTCAGCTGGCAACTAACTACCACACAGTAGGATCACTTGCTCAGTCCTTCCCAGTGGGATGGGGGGGGAAAAAAGGTAAATCTCCTGGGTTGAAATTAGAAAAGTTTAATACGTGAAAGAAACTAAAATATAATGATAAGTAGCTTTTGCCTCGGGTATTCCCTCAGTCTTCTTTGGTTAAGGTTCAATGGGCCTAAAATCTCAATGCCTTCAGATGGCAGCTACGTGTAAATTAGCACTGTGTTCTCCTTCCTGCCAGGTCACTTGGAGTGCATTGCTTACATTGTAACAAGCTGGATTTTGCTCTTAGCAATCATTGCACAAGCAACAAAACTTTTTCAAAAGAGTTTTGGCCATATTAACTTGGGCAGCTTTACATAACACTTTTTGTACTGAAATATGTTGAATCTCCAGGTATTACAGATATTAGCCCAGAAATACATCCAGCTCTGAAAGGGAGCTTAGTAACCATTTACTGTCACACACACAAAAGGCTGGAGGTTAAATGAGGTAGCAGAGGCTTCCACTTAAAGTTATATTGAACCCAAAATTTTCAAAGCATTTTCTGGAGTTTTGTATCCAGAGCGACTCCTGGATGTACCTAAAATCAGAACTCTCCAGCTAATTAACAATTTTATATAAAATTTACTGGAAGTCTTGCAACTTCTTTTTTCCTTCTCCCAGAAAGAATGATACCCAGAAACATCTTAAGGGTGTAACACATAGGGTGTATTGTATTACAACACGGGAGAATATTGCTATATGAAAGAAACAGTCATCAGGGCTTAAATCCAAGTTGTGGGGAAAAAAAAGCAAGCAGAAAAAAGAAACTGGTCATAGCTTAGATTGATGCCTCACAATGCACATGAGAAAAACTGGAAAACAATCCTGTCTCTTATTTCCAACTGTACAGTTGAAGTCTTTTAAGTTCTCTGTAGACTGACTAAAAATAAGCAAAGAAGGCCAGGTAGCAGCCGTCAGATTCTTATGAATTAAATTATATCCATATGTATAGCACATTTCAATGTCCAAAGAGCCACTTGGATATGTGAATCTGAACTTCTATGATGAAAACCAGGGATATTTCTAAAATTGTCAGTAGAAGTCAAAAGCTCGGCCACAATCTCACATATTTTCCCCCTTTTTGAATGTCACTATTGTTTAATTGCTCTAATTACCTTTTTGTACCAAGAGTAGCAAAGAGAAACCCCAATACCCACAGTCAGAGGAGGATTTGGAAAAGGAGAGAGGGAAGGAGCTGAGAAGCTCATTGCCTGAGGCTGGGCCTCTGGACAGCATTAGGTTCTCTGTTTGGGCTCAAGCCTAAATCTGTCATTTTTAGCATATCTGTTGATACTGCAATCAGGTCGGGTTTAACCCCTGTGGTTCCTGGGAAGAAACCTTCAAATCTGTCTTGTCTTGTAGAGTTCCAACAGGAACTGCTGGGCTGGCAGCACCCAGTGCTTTGAGCTCTGCCTCAAAGCTTTCAGCCCACCTTTGCAGCTCTGCCAAGGGTCTGAGATACATTTCACAACATCCATTCTTTTTCAGAAGGTCCCCAGTGGCCAGCGGGGCTTCCAGGCCATTCTGAATGCAATGGCATGGGTGTGGGGTGCCAGCTGTTTGGAGTGCTTTGGCACTGCCTTGCTCGGAGTGCCATCAGCACATCTCTTGGGACTCGCCGTGGCCCCAAGGGTTGGCTGTGGCACGATGTGCACTCACATCATGATGTGTACACCCATGTTACATAATCGTCTTTCCTCCTGGTTTCTCTGAGTAGGTTTAATGCTTCCAGAGGTTGGAAAAAAAATGAACTGGATATTTGCAACAAGATTGAGGACCACAATGACCCCAAAGACACAGAAGCTGAGAAGTTTCATGGTCCCTTTCATCCTTTCACCACAATGCCTTGGTGTGGGTCACAGGGATGATCAGCCTCCCTCTCCTCACCCAGTCTGCTCTGAGCCCTTTTTCATCCCGCTTAAAGATGGAGAGTAGGGTTGCATTAATTTGAGCAGTACCTAAAAGCTGTGATATTTTACAGTGCCAATTGCCCAATTGCTCTGACCTCTCTCTCCTACCCTTTGTCAAATCCAGCACCATCAAACCAAAACAATTTCTGACCCTTCCTCCACTGCCATCTGTTGAAATAAGAAATGCAGAAAGCCACAGTGCTGCATTATTTCATAATTAAACCAAACATGGAGAATATTATTGATACAACGCTAT
The DNA here is from genome assembly GCA_013397775.1 of Eulacestoma nigropectus. NCBI lineage: Eukaryota > Metazoa > Chordata > Aves > Passeriformes > Eulacestoma > Eulacestoma nigropectus. The sequence goes on along the minus strand of VZTE01001604.1, from coordinate 200,407 downwards.
TATTACTGATCCAATGGTTAAAGAAAGGACTTAAAAATCAGAATTTCTTATCCTTGAGCACTTTGGATCTGTTATGTCTACACCTTAGCTTCTCCACACAAGAATACTCTCTATGTAGCAGATGAATTACAGATTGTTCTCATTATAACCTTTAATAGGATGGTATCATGCAAGGGATATAGATGCATCATATAAATAAAATTTATTACAGAGCAGGAAACATTCTTAGCAAAAAAAAAAAACTACAAAAAAAAACCTTAAGGAAAATTTACTACATTATATATATGTCTGAAGAAAAAAAGGACATTTAAGAAATTATACCAGTGAAAATATATAAAACCTACTAACCCATTGTCAGACAATAAGCCAGCACAGCTTTGATTTCAGCATGCTAGTAGCTACACTTCTGCAATAGAGGGAAAGAAAGTATTCCAGGCACTGAAAGATTTCATTTGTCACAGACCCCAAATCTAGAGCATTTGGGGACAGCTATAATGTTATCTTGAGTGAACACAGGGCCAACATAATTACGAATAAAGAGGTAAGAAGCAAGAGGAATTGTCTGCATAACTTCACTTCGTAAAATCCTCCCATAGAAGGTGGCAGGTAGGAAATCTGCATTATAACAAACTTGTCACAACACAAGGCCAACTAAATACAACAATTAGAATTAACATTTTGCTTTGATTGGTTCTCAGGATTCCCCCACTCTGTCCTCCCAGGTTTCACTCGATATAGTTAAAGTTATAGCTATTTATTGGGTGCAATATTTTCCAGTATATATTTTTTCCGAGTGTTGTGTGGCTGCAAGAAGACTGTTTCCCTCCTTTGTGGGCAATGCTTTAAGAAGCAGTTGTTGAAGTGACAAATCCTTTTCTCAGATATCCCAGTGAAAACCCACAATAAATTTCTTGGTTCCCCTCTAGTTTGTCTAGACTTACATCTGTGTAAGTAATCCAAACTGGCCCCACAACAGAGATGAATGTTTAATAACTTATGATTGGAGGAGGTTGCCTTCTCCACTGACTGCCAGGTCCTTCCTTTTGAGTTACTGGAAGGCCTCTGCTCTTGGACTGCACCTGTGCAGCTCTCGGGACGCTGTATTTGTGCATTCCAGCTGGCTCATCTGCCTCTTCCCCAGTGCTTCTGGTCTTCCTGCTCAGCCACTAACTCCAAGACAATCTCCAGCATGTGGATGACCTCCCAGGCTGCCATCAGACCAAAATTAGGGAGGTGCTTTGAGGGACTTCACCAGCAATGGAGTTGATCTTCAGGGCTGCCTTCCCCAATGTATGAATTGAGACACCACTATCTCAGCTGGCCTTTAAAACACAGATAGTAATTCTAAGCACTAAGCAGCTATCCTCTGAAAAAAAAAAGAAATAGCCATTGTCTAAAGTAGAAAGCTATTTTTGTTCCATATGTGGGCAGTTTTTAAAATTTTAATTCATACACCTAAAATTGTTGTGTTTTGTTTCAGGAAGGACATGGATGATAGTAAGGAGTAACAGAGCCCAGATGAGGAATACAGACTATTGTTTGGCCTGTAATTTTGTGTCCTTTGGTCTTTTAAGCATTCATACTTCTTTTCCTGGAAGTTACTCCTGAATACTTTGGAGAGATGTCTCTTCTAGATGAAGAAAAATACTGGCTAATGCAGTGTTGAGATCCTTATGTAGTGCGAGCAAATCAATGAACCACCTTCCAGAAGTGCTACACTGGGACAAGTGTTCTTATTGCCCCACTTCTCTCCAGCTAGTGTTCTTTTTACTTATTCTTACTGCTTCCATTTCTTGCAATTATTGTAATATCATATGCTTTTTGAGGATCAATGTGAAGTACATGAAAGATTCAGCTTTTTTGGGAAAAGGCACAAAGGCAAGAAATTACAGTTGAACCTACAAACAAAACAGCTTCCAAATTTTAAAACCAGAAATAAAGTGGAAGCATTATCATAAAAAAAAGAGAGGGTGAGAAGGGAAGAGGTTGGACCTTATGCTATTCAGATGTTTGGATTTCATAATACTGCTCCCTCTCTGTTCTTCCCTTTAGTCCCACCCAGTGTTCCACATCCCCCCTTGCAACAGCAATCTAGCCCCATTTGAAGTACATTGCAATGAGGCAAGTTCAGATAAATTCATTTATCCTTCCTGTGGAACAAGTATTACGGTATCTTCTGAACTTTACTTTGCATTTTAAGTTCAGAGATTTACTTAAGGAATAAGAAATAGTAAAATTTATTTTGCAGTCTGCATTATACAGTTTGTGCTATGCAAGCACAACATTTTCTGGGTTTCTTTTTAACTCTCTAGTTGTTCCTAAATCAGCAAACATAAGGGTTTTTTCCTCCCTTTTAAATCTACCCATTCTGGCAATTCTCCCACTTGTTAAAAGCAGCAAACCCTAGGCTGAGAAAACAAAGTGGGAAATATTTGTAAGTAATCTTTTGATGTTCAGTTCAATTTTTGTTCAAATTGCAAATAATTTGATCTTATCCAAATAAAACTAAAAAAAAACCCCAAAACCAACAAGCTGTACTTGTTTGTTGCAGAAATACATTTATTCTACAAAAGTATAGAGCATTCTACAACCACGTAGAATTCTAAATATATAGAACAGATCTGAAAAGATTTTTGTGACAGTTTCTTTTTTCATCTGCAGCATCCTTCCTATATTCAAATCCTTTATTTTCTAGTCTCAAATTATATCACCATTTCACTATGTATCACTATTTCTTTGTGTTCCAAAATCAGAAAAGTGTAGTAGAGCTCTGCACTGAAGAGAGAAAAATGTTTTTAAAATACCTTTTGATATTTGCATGTGTGTGTATACATACACAATATTTCAAGAAACACTGTATCTCTTACTACAGATGTGTTGGAGAAAGGAAGTCTGTGAGCATTTTAACTGCTTTAAAGTAAGGTGTGAGATTTGGCAATATATCTCTCTGAAATCTTCAGAGGCATAAAAGTCATAGACCCATAGAATGGCTTGGGTTGAAAGCGAACATAGAGGTCATCTAATTCTAAACCCCCTGCCATGGAGAAGGACTCCATCCTCGAGACCAGATTGCTCAGAGCCTCATCCAACCTCGCCTTGAACACATCCAGGGATGGTGCATCCACGATTTTGTGGAACTTAATCCAGTGCCTCACCACCCTCACAGATTTCCTTCTAATATCTAATCTAAACCTATAGTCTCCCAGTATGAAGCCCTTCCCTGTTGTCCTTACAGGCTCTCGTAAATAGTTTCTTTCCATCTTTCTTGTAGGCTTCCTCCAGTTACTGGAAGGCTGCAATTAGGTCACCCTGAAGCCTTCTCTTTTCCAGGCTAAACAATCCTAATTGCCTCAGCCTTTCCTCATAGGAGAGGTGTTTCAGCCCTCTGATCATCTTGGCCGCCCTCCTCTGGGCATACTCCAACAGGTCCATGTCCTGCCTGTGCTGGGACCCCAGAGCTGGATGCAGCCCTCCAGGTGGGGTCTCACCAGAGCAGAGCAGAGGGGCAGAATCCCCTCCCTCACCCTGCTGGCCACGCTGCTTTGGATGCAGCCCAGGACACGTTTGGCTTTCTGGGCTGTAAATGCACATTGCAGGGTCCTGTCCAGCCTCTCATCCACCAGCAACCCCAAGTCCTTCTTGGCGGGGCTGCTCCAAATATGTTCATCCCCCAGCCTTGTGCTTTAGATACAGCAACCTGCACAAGTGCTCTATAGAGTGAGAACAGAGTTGGTCAAACAACTTGGTTACGGCTCTTTTATTTGCTGACCATATGGTCCACTGGTGTTCCCCGTTCTGACATTGCTGTACCTTCATACAAGGGAGGAGGCATCTGCAGAAGGCATCTATACACCCTCATGATTTTATGCTTAGGCACTGATGTGTTAGTGTTTCTGGACTCTATATTGAAGAGCAGGATTCTTCCAGATTTTCTCTTTATGTGTCAGATCCAAGTAATTTCCATTAATTCCACAATAAATCCTGAACTCAGAAGAATTGCCTATAAAACCAAAGCAGAATCTGTTGAAATATGCAGAAAACACAGATCTGCAGCAGGACTTCTGATGAATTTAGCCTGGAGATTGTTATTTTTCTGTGTGAAGGCCAAAGTAATGATTCTTCACTTAAAAAGAAACCATACAAGTCTGCTAAGAAAAGTAATTCTGATGAAGAGCAGCAAAATGGAAGTGGTTGAAATGATCTGCATAAAGTAACATGAAACTGATTTGCCAATACTGTTGAAAAGAGTTGGGTGACATTTCCCAGAGCAATGAAACATGTGGGGCAGGTGATGTTGTCATTAATTAGTTTTGGCCAACACATCAATTTAATGATTTTGGAAAGCTGCTAGGATTTGGTGGTTGTAACCATTAAATTATTATAGAACCTATTTATTCTTCACATCAAAGTAAAATAAGCAAATACTTGTTAATACTGAAAGTTAGGGCAAGACACATGAACGATTGTATTCTCCTTTTGTATTCACTTCTGCACTTCTCTGTATTCTTTTTTCGAAAGCACCAAGTGACTTCTGGAAAGTCATGTGTTTTTTCTAGTAAAAGCAATAAAGTAACAAGAATCTTCTTCAGAGGTTTTCTTAACAAACAAACAACCAACCAACCCCACAAGATATTCGGGTGGTCTATTTTTCCCCTCAATTGTATCCTCAATTATTTATACATTTGTATTAAATATCTGGTAGAGTCAGAAAGTGAGGAAAAGATTCAGCTAGGAGTGCAAGCTTTTGAGGAGGTGCTGCATTTTCTTTGGATGAGTGCTGTGCACACTGCAGTCAGTACTTTAGCAGAAGTGACAGAAGTCAAGTACCTGCCAACATCAGGAGCAGAGAAGGCAGGTCTCACAGGAGTGGGAACCAGGAGTGAAACCAGCAGCTCAGTTGGACTCCTGGAATTTCCCTCCAGTAGTCCTCTGACTTTAGGGCCCCCTTTTCTGTCACTCCCGTAATTCTTTTCTTCTTAATCGTGCCAGGCTTCAACATAATGACTGCTTGGTTCATATTTCTTCACAAAGATAGCTGAAAACTTGTCAAACCATGTGACCATCTTGATTCCTCATTTACATTGGACCAGCACAGGTCACGTTTACATGCTCAGGCTTTTGGAAACTTTCCATCCAAGAGAGGTAACTTTTACCCTGTCTCTCTTTAAAAACACAGGTCAGCAATGCATCCACCTCCCCATGCCACAGCAGAGGTAAAAGGGAGGGTCCTGACCTTGCTGTTACATCCTACAGCCAGAGGCAAGGGGTGTGACTCCAGCCTGGACTTGCACATTTAGCCATGCAACCCCAGGTCTAAAATGCATCTTGTCCTATATGTATATGTTTTGATGATGGAGCATGACTCTTGTCATCCCATTAGGAGTCTTTGCTCTTCCCCTGTTTCTTGGCCCAAAAGTGTTGTGATTTTCGTAACATGTAAAGGTGTTATGAAAATTGTCACCCCAAGGGTGCTCCTGTGCTAGAAGGGAAGGATGGTAGGAGAGTGGCAGAGAGCTCTACAGAAGCAGCTTTGCATCTCCAGGAACAGAGGAGAAAACCAAAATTGGCTGAGGGTGATAACCACTCCCTGGGCTGTCACTGCAGTAGGACCAGTCTAAACACTAAGCTCTACCTTGGCAGTAGCTGGCACAAGCCATTCCACAGTCCTTCAGAAGGCAAGGGGAAGGCACAGGGCATAGCGTTGTTTTGCTGTGAGAAGCAGCTTGCTGCCCAAGGCAAATCTCTGCCTGTGACTTCAGGCAGTTTTGGGTTAGGGCTTCCACCCCACTGCTCTGTATCTGCACCTAATATTCAGTTGATAAGACTTCATTTCTGTTTCCACATTTTCTAGTCAATACCATGTTCCTTGGATTACAGCAAGAGAAATCCAAATTCTATAAACATTCTGATAATATGCGACCTAATATACCAAGATGCCTCAAGGCTAATTGTCCTGTTTCTTCCTATCTATACTTTTGCTTGCTCCAAATCCATTTCCACCTATTCAATCTATGTGTCTGTAAGCATATTTGTAATTTAGTCACTTTTCATAAAAATGCTGATTCTGAGTTTGTGGTTTACTTTATTTCAGATGGTGATACCAGGGTTTTATGAAAGTGATGACCATGGAAGTTGGTGGCTTTACATGTGGTTTTGTCAAAAATAGAAACTGGTAGGGTTTCTTGGTGACGTGTTTTCTCCAAGTGACAGAGCAGTTTAAAATATGTCTCAACATACTCATTTTCAAGGACACCTCAGACTAATTTCTATTTGAGGTTGTATATATTGACAGGGAGACACCTGCGCTTTCACATTTGTTCACACACTTTTTTTTGGAAGACCTCAGGACCTGTTTTTGCTCATTTTCTGAGAGCAACTAGTTATGGTTCTGTTTGAGGACAGTAGGCAAAATAGTACTTCACAAAACTCCAGGGAGAAAATTGCTAAAAATTCCAATTACCCACAGTTCTTTTTGTCCCAAGGAACAAACTCCTTTGTATAGGAATTCATTGCTTTCTATGTTTTTTTTCTTGTCACTTCTGAGGATAAACAAGGTCAAACCTTTTAATATATTGTATGAGATTTCTGAAAGATTGTTAACTACCTACATCTGAGTTGAAGGAGAGGTTTCTAGGTGACCAGTATTTCTGATTCAGTCAGACTTTGGATACTGTTTTAGTTTGGGCCAAGGCTGCCATAACAGGGACCTTAAAGCAGGACTGAGCTCTGTTTGCTGCAAGCCAAGGCCATTTTGCTGGATGCAGTCACTGGCTGGACACTCCTTGGATTCATTCAGCTACAACTGCACTGGGAAGGCAGAAAGCTGAGGAGGGTGGTAGAGAAGACAAGCGGCAGGACCTGAAGTTGCTCTGTTCCCATGTTGCTATAGGGGTCTGGACAGGGCTAAGGAGTAGGGCCTCCAACAGGAGCCACCGGCTGAGACGAGCCAGCAGAGCAGGTGTCAGAAATACCCTTCAGAAGAAGGAGAGAGAGGAAGGTCTGAAAGGCAGCAGGTCTTGTTTTCATCCTTACCTAAGGCAAAACTTTCTGAAGCATACACATGTAGCTTTCCCCCTCAGCAAATTACCCATACTTTGGGTAATTTTCTGAAAACAATGTGGAAATTAGCAAACAGACCACCAAAAATGCTTTGAGAGGAAAAGCTTTGTAAGGTTACTAGTGCTGAAGGTCTTTTGGGAGAGGAGGGCAGGATAGGCAAAACATGAATAACTTTTACCAGTTAATAGGGCATTAGCACACACTTCATACTTCAGCAGAATGCAGCAAAGGCACAACAACAGAGGGATATAAACCTGGCCACAAATATATGAGAAAAGTAACCTCATTATTAAGAAATTCAAAATTTGCTATTCCTAAGAGAAAAAAGTTCTCTACCACAAAGAAAAAAAGCCAAAGCATAAACCCTGAAAAGAGGTGTGAATATGCCCATACACACATAGGATTATGCTACAGACATAATCTTTGGATTTATTTAGCTGTGACTAAACTAAATAGTAACATATTAAATTAAAAAACAGACTGTTGAGAGGCAAAAAAAAAGCTTTTATGAGGGAATCCCATGTATTTTTTTCTCTGCACAAAACATAACAGTTCAAAGGAGCATTAATTTATAGACAATTCACCTTTGCTTTATCATCCAACATAGATTATCTAATAATCCAACAGAATGAACGCATGTCCTAACAGTTCTCACAACCAGTAGAAATAAGTAAATAGTTCTCATTAAAATCCTTAGAATTTACAAAATGTGCAAATCACACATCTACATAAAAGGAATATTCACACCAACCCAAATTAATTCAAAGTCCTGCTAAACAAACCTTACAGTAATACTAGGAGAACAACAAATATTTACCTCCCATGCTCCTAAAAGGCTCATCCTCTCTTTAGAAACTGATTATAAAATTCCTCCTCAAAGTAATTACTGAGGGTCTGAGCTCATTTCTGTGGAAGACGATGGATGGCACTCCACTAGCTCCAGGAGAGGCCCTAATTGCTTGCCTCTACTAATAAACTAATCTCAGGCACCTGGAACTAGCAGGCTCCATGCCGGGAAGCCAGGGCTCAGGTTACCTAAGAAATGCTCCAAATATATTCACACAAATCACTAGCCCTGCAGATGTGTAAATACTGCTTTTGTCATATTGCTGGAGAGATGGACATGTGTTTGCACGGCTGTAACACATAAAACCTGAAGATGAATTCATTGTGTTGCTTTAATCCCTTCCAGAGGCCAGGTGGACATTTGGGGAGCCAGATAAGTGTGTTGATTATCCACATTACTCATTGCATTAATCCACTTGTCTGTGACTCAGAGTATCTGAAACGCTCACAGCATAAATATGTAGGTGGCTGGAAAAATATATGTATTTCATGAGTGCCTGCTATCTGTAAATGAAACCTAATCAGGAAGTTAGCCTAAAACTTTGACTAAAATCTAAACAAGTCCAAACTTTGCTGATGCCTACAGTTTTTAATATTACAGTTAAAGGATCTGGATACCACTAGAGGATGTAAGCCTCGGTGTAAGCCTCGTGAGACAAACTACTCTATATTTTAACTAATTTTAAAAGATTTTCACAGGCAAATGCTTTCTGTGGCCTCAGAAATTAAAGCAGGTGTCATGCAATTTCCATGGAACCTTCCACAAATCTCTTCTCCTTCCCTGAAATGATTTTGTTGATAAACATGTGTCCAACACAGTATGTGTCTGGTTTCATTTGAGGAGGGAAGAATGACATAAACAGGACACAGCTTAACCCAAAAATGCAGGAGAACAAGATTAGGTTGTCTTTTTGGTCTCCAAAAAATTGCTGAAATAGATGTCTGGTTTAGGTGATGTTCACACAGATTGATTAGTATTAAAAAAATTATCTCAATTTGTTCGTCTGCATGAACAATATTGTTTCTATTGACCACGTAGACACAAAAATCATTTTAGAAGCAAAGATAGGAACATCTTCCCAAGTTATCTACGTTTTGTGATGCTTCAGACTTTTTTCCTTCTTCTTCAAGACACTGTAAAAAAACCCCAAATGCACAAAACAAACAATCCAGCAAAAAACCTCCAAAACCACCAAAACAAACAAACAAAAAGCCCACTTAAATTGACTTTTTTAGATTAGAGACCTGGAAAGATTGTATTTTAGATATTGACTGAACAGCAAACTTACAGGTTCATTGAAAAAAAATGTGCAGATATTGCAAAAGTGAAGTTCATGTCTGGAAGTAAAAGACAGAAAAGACAGCTCTAAAGCCTCAGAGCTCAGAGTCAACTAGCACTGAGAAAAGTCCCAAACAGACACAGCATCAATCCCCCCTCACTGACAGCTGAATTTCCAAGATTTCTTTAAGTATGTTTAAGTAATTAATGTTTGATGAAGACTACCACAACCCACTGGTGCACTCCTACTAGCTTGAAGAGCATTCCAATAGGGAACAAACCCTTTTGTCTTCTGTACTCTAATAATTATCAGAAAAGTGAACTCAATTAATGAATTATCAATAGTTAGTGATAATTGAAACTGAACATTGAAAAATACATGAGAGATTCCCTTGCTCAAAGAACTACACAGACACCAGCTATTTCATTAATACAGTGAAGGCAACCTATAAGTTGAGGAGAGCAGCAGAAATAACAGTATTCTGCTGACTTCCTGTATGGCAGCAACATTCTGTGCCATGAACGGCTCCTGAAGGCAGGAGTTTGGCTTCTGCCAAACTGCTTAGCTGGGAGTTTAGAAGAGTAGGCAGGAGACTCTGAATACACGAGCATCAGACAGACAGTGCTGCTGCCACCACTTGACCCTAGGATGCAGGGAGTAATCACACCACAGATAGCAAAATGCTTCCTCTGCCTACTTTATTGACCACTAAGCCAGCACTGAGGAAAGTGAATGCTAAATTCTCACAAAAGAATGTATCTACTTCTGTTCTCCATAGGGAAGATACTCAACACAGTAGTGTCCATGCATTCTTCACTCGTCTACAATCACACACACTCCCAGTAAAGGTTGCAAAAGATATGTATGACTACAAGGAGAAAAAAGATATCTCTTCTGAAAATGTATCAAAATTAAAAGTATTAGCAAAAATAAGCAAAAATAGATTTCAGGAAAAAAAAATCCTGAATGCTAAGTTTTATTACTTAGATGGATACATAGACCTCTTCAGATAGGTCAAGATATTTCCTGGAATGTGTAACACTATCCTGTCACTGTACATTAAAAAAGCAATAAGAAAAGTTTGGGACTGCATTTAAAGGAAGGGAAATGGTTCATTGACTCTACACCAGAACAATTCTTGTAAAACCTCTTTTTGCTCACTCATATTTTCTTTCTTCATTTAGTCACTTATGACAAGGTCCCAGGTGATTTACCCTCCCCATGACCTTATGTCTTTTCACTGAAGTAGTGACCCTAGATACTAATGTGGGTTTTAAGGCTGCCTTTTAAAGCATTTATTCTCATTTCAGCTGTTATTGATGAGCACTTGTTTGCATAAAGGCCCCTTTTATTACATGCAGGGTAGACATTCTCACATCCCATGAGCTGCCGATTTATTTTGCAGAGCGTGAGGGGCTGGGGTACTCCCGGGTACTCCCACCTGCCTTCCCACACAGCCTGAACTCAGCTTCACCTTTCTGAGCAGCCAGCAATCCCTTCTTGTCCAAGCCAGGCCTCCGAGCTGCTGTCCCAAGCAACAACACACAGCAATGCTAATTCTTACTGGTTTTAT